>JAPYZR010003448.1:0-14200 GCA_030522945.1 Trichopria nigra
AATGCGGAGAAATTCCGGAAACAATTCTGAACAGAATATCGCCTTAATTTTACCCATATTTCGCCATAAACTGTACCGAGGATTCTTCGTATTTTGTTCTGGAAATGAGACAGGTTCGGAGTGCGGAGAAAACAGCTCTTTTTCTCCGCGAAAATGCTGTAAATTTGTCGCAAAATGCGTTTGCGGAGAAAATGCAGAAAAATTGCGGAGATTTATTTTCGCCAGGGTATTTATTAGCTTTCATGACAGCCCCGACAAGCAAAAGCCTCGGCTTTGCTAAAGTCGGGCTGGCAACTGTCAGTAGGTTATGTACTAATTATTTATGTACTTTCGGGGGGGATAAAGAAAAATAGTATACGACACACGGCCAGAAAGATGGATGCCTTGGCGGACCTGATACAAAGCCTCGAGAAAATTATTTTTGGATTGAAATTGATTGAAATATAAATTTTCATATTCAAAAATCCGTATAGAAATGTATTAACGGCTCACTTATTTCAAGTATATTATTTTTGGATTCACATGGAATCAAATTTACAGTTGCCAATTCGTAATAACGAATAGGAATGCATACACATGCGGTCTGCATGAATCCGACATGTATTCGCGTGGATTAAAAAAATCAAAATTTCTATTCGTATGAACGAATAGAAATGCATTGCGGATAAAAATGGATTCGTTTTTCTCAAAGTACAAATTCAAAGACTCTTAAAATGAATATTGACATTACAATACTTTTTTACTATGAAAGTAAGCAAATATTAAAGCAATACGATGAAAGTAAGAAATATTAAAGATGTAAAAAAGACTCGTGCATTTATTCCAACAAAGGAGATATATATAACAAAGATATATTCTAAACACACAATTAATATTACAGGAAATTAAATCTATCATACATAAATATGAACAGCTCCTCTGTATATTATATACAAATATATTGAAAGTCTTGTCAAATATTATGTTGTCTTAAATATGCTATCTTATTGTATTTACACTTTTTCACCACTTAAATGAAGTACGTTGTAATACGAATGATCGGGAAAACGATCGAGTTCGATGTAATCCGTTTCATCGAGTAGGAGACCCTCGGTTAAGCTCACTAATTCCGTGAACGACGGCCTGAGAGTCGGATCCTTATCCCAACAGTAATACATTATGTTGTAAAGTTCTCGTTTACAATGTTCAGGCCTGTCTAGCCTGTACCCGTCTTTTATTCTTCTCATAACCTGAAAGTTTCAAGTTGTTCGATTAAAGTTTGTTGAAACTATAGAATACGATCTATTTGTTATACTTATTTTAATCGTTTATCTCATTCGAATTTTCTTGTTAATTACCATAATATATATAACTTACATCTGCAGCTGCTATTCCTGGATAAGGCGTAGAGCCCAAGGTAACTATTTCCCAAATGAGCACCCCAAAGCTCCAAACGTCCGACTTGGTGGAAAAGATATTATCATAAAGGCTCTCTGGCGCCATCCATCGTATTGGCAATCGACCTTCCGACTTCCTCTCATATATAAGGCGGGTCGTAACGTCCCGAGCGAAACCAAAGTCCGCAACTTTGCATACCCTATTCTCGGTTATAAGAACGTTACGCGCTGCCAGATCTCGATGGATAATACCTTTGGAAGCAAGGTGCTCCATTCCCTTGGCGACCTACGAAATTTTCAAGGATATAGTTTATGGTCCAACGTATAATGCGAATGCTTCCGTGCATTTAGGCGATATTAATCTCAAATGATTATATACTACGCGGATTTCTTACCTGGTAAACGTAACCAGTGAGATCTCTAGAGGTCAAGCTGGAACCGCCGTTACTTTTGTCCTCTCTCGTGGCACGTAAGTAGCTTTGTAATTTGCCTCCGCTGACGTATTCTAGAATGACGAACATCGGTTGACGCTCCGTGCAACAACCCAATAACCGAACGACATTCGGATGTGGTTCGAGGCCTTTCATAATTTTGAGCTCATGCTCCAAATCGAGTTTTTCCCTTTCCGACGCGTTTTCCTTCAACGTCTTCACCGCCACGATCGTTGCCCCAGGATTCCCATCGATATTTAGAGCCTCGCATTTCCAGACTTGGCCAAAGCATCCTTCTCCGAGGATATTGAAAACCTAGACGAAATAGTAACTTCGTGAAATTAAATAAATTACTTAATGGAGATTTGTCGAAGCATCGACGGAAATACGATGGGTTTAGATTGTTTGTAAATACAGCATATCCCCTGTCCAATTCTACGACTGACTCGAGGATCTTAGAGTGGAGAGGAGAACGGAAGCGATTATAGATTTGGACAGGGACTGTAGATATTGGTCAGTATAAAATACGACACGGGATTGTATTGGTATATGTGATGCGTACTTTTAATCGATGTCGAGGGAATTCCCACTTCTCATCGCACGATTTGCTGTAAGACACTTGTTGGCCCACGTTCGACCACGAGTCGAATTTATCACCGTAGAGTTTCTTTCCGCCCAAATGGTTTACAACGAGAGATGGATCATCTGATCCATTCATTATTGACACGGAAACTTGCCCCTTCTGCAACAGTTAATGCGCAATATATGTGTTTAATTTGCGCGATTAACAATTTATTTTAACAGAGATTGATTATGTATTTTATACTCACGACAGCCTCTTGAGATTTCCTGTTGGTGCAGTATCTTGTTCTGAAAGACCAGATACCCATTGCAATGCCGAGGAATAGAGCGCATACGGCCGCTATCGGCACGAGCGCCAATGGAAAACTAGGCTGAATTTCACTATGGTTCACTTCCGGCGTAACCGACGGCACGTCAGTTTTATCTTCAACGTTTGGCGTCTTCGGCAAATACGAATAATTGTCATTGTTGTCGCCGGTACTGACGTTGTCTGGATGTAATCTCGTTCTCGTGTTAGTCGAAGGCAGAGCCGGGGATACGGTCAGCGAAGGTAAATGAATGATGGGCGGTCGAATCCTGCCGCTTATTCTGAGCAAAGAAAACGTAATCGTGTATAGTGAACCGTCGCAAATTTCATGCCGTCGCATATTTCATCGTGATCTGAGAGTCGGACATTTCATCGTCGCCTACATCGCTTTCCTCCCACTCTCCTCATGGCAGCACGTACAGAAACAGAAGGCACATACGATCTCTCTCGAAAGATGAAATGTGCTAATGCGCGGTATATTTTAAACGATAATGAGATTACTGAAATTATTATTGATTAAGCAATGTCGTATATAATAACGTTTATGTCTTATTTTATAATATCTCTCCATCTTATCAGATGTATATAAAATGCAGGTATTCTTAGAAATATATTTACCTAGTATTGTTTCCTTTGTTTTTATTTGAGCTGTTAATATTCACGAAAACTTCCGTTTTCGCGGTAAGTTGACCATCCGAAACCGTGACATACAGCAAAAGATTTTGTCCACCCTATAAATGACAGAAAATCGGATGAGAATAATGATGTTTGTAAACCTGAAAAATGATCGTTGAAGGAGTATCCTTTGACGAAATCCAGTTATATATAGGTGGTTTGCATTGACGATTTTACTCACTCGTCCTTTGAGCGTTTCGTTGATATAAATGGTCCCCGTCTTGTTGTCGATAGAAAAAGGAAGCGGCGATTTCGGATCCCCGCCATTGAAGCCATGTTCGATTGGTTCCAATCCGTAAATAAGGTCTTCTTGTTCATTGTCCTCCGCTCGCACTCGGGTCACGATGCTACCGGGTGGCTCGGAATCGGTAAGAATCCAATTCCTGTTCAACCATATTACCGGCGGCGTATTCACGCTGGATTGACCCTCTGCAAAGTAATTTTCTTTAGTTATTTCGTATTTCACTCATACAAGCGGGAAAAATGAATTTCAAAATGGCGACATTGAAAATTTGATGCCTAGAAATATTCGACTTTTCAACGTATAACGATTTAAATTCACAAATTTTGTCTGAAAACGTGTTTATTAGAGCTTTTTTGGGTCGCTGATCACGATGAGTCTGTTTTCTTAAATTTTTCGAAATTCAAGATGGAGGATCAAATGTGGTAGACGAATATTTAAAATGTATACCAATTTTTATAAAGAAAGATCGAAACTTCGATTAGAACGGATAAAAAATGGATAAAGAAATAAGGAATCACGTTCTACGAGCGACGAATGCTTCCGTTTCCTTATCAATTCAAGTTTTGATGCTTTTCATCACATTTTTATTACTGTACTATATATACTCATATGCCTAATAGCAAGATTCGTCTGAATCAATTGAACACTTCAGGCCTGATAATTCAAGACGAATTGAAAAGAATAAAGGTTGAATTGGATTTTTAAATTTTGAAAAAGAATTCGAAAGAATTGAAACAGATTGATTTTTTGTAATATTGAATCTCGTCCTCCAATTTTAACGAATTTAACAATTATATTATTCAATTTCACGCGACTGAATATTAACGAATTGTCATTTAATTCCATTGTCCCAGGAATTCCAGAAATATTATTGTACGATTCCACCCGTTACGAGTGTTAAATATATAACTGTTGAATTGTTGCAGATTGAATAATGATGAACATTGAAATTTAAATATAGGATTGGATGGGATTAAACATTTATAAAATCTATCCGAATACATTTTAAATCCACAAATAATGATTATAACTTTTAATTCTATGCTTTTCAATACGTTTCGATCCAAAATTAATGTATATAAATTGAATTATATATGATTTAAATGCATTTAAATGTACGCAGGATATATTCCGTATATTCCTTATATTAAATTCGATTATGAACCGTTGAATTAATTTCACTACACGTTCGTTAATCCCGCCTAATAGAATGAAATGCCTGAATTATAAATCATTTTGATCTATAATTCTAATTATTGTTCTATATAATTGTCATCAAATAAGATTTTATTCTATTCGCGGAATATTTTAATCGAATTAAATGATAATTGCCGAATTCCTCCATCGAATGGAACAAAACAAACGGGTTGGACATTTTCGCAAAATATACCTTTTTCAAATCCTTTGAATTCCATTGTAAAATAAGGGAATTCAAGTTTTAGAACTTCTTTTTTCACTTACTGGATGCCAGGCTGTGCAAATCGGGATATCGCGTTTGAAAAGGTAAAAGCGAATCTGTCAATATTGATTAGGAGCCAATTGACTTGTTGTAGGTATATGTGAAGAACTTTCACTTAAAAACTAAGCGCGAATGGGGAAGGTCGTGTAGGCAGTAAAAATAGGGTGTATTTTATTTTTACTTATACATAATACAAATTTGTATTTAATTAAATTGCAAATTGTATATGCGAATTTTTATTACTTCTCTTCTCCGATTTAAAAAAAAAAACAATTATGTTATATATTTATAAATAATATTCTATATTGTTGTATAACACCATATTTCAATATAACGATATTTTCAAGATTTTTCGCTGATTTTGAAAATTTTTATGATTTTTTAACAATTTTGACATTTTTGGTGATTTTTCACATTTTTACCGATTTATGATATTTGTTTATCAATTATAACATTTTTTATCAGGACGAACCCAAAGGGCAAGCATACATAAAGAAAAAATAGGACAAATATTGAAATACATGAAAATAACATGAAAGATTGACAGTGAAATAGAGTTTTTTTACCAATTTGACATTTTTTAGATTTTTGAAAATTTTTACCGTTTTTTTAAATTAACTACGATTTTTGACATTTAAAAGTTGAATTAAATTTGCAATTTTGTAACTATTTTGGCATTTTTTATGGTTTTTTATCAATTTGATGTTTTTTACTATTGTTGACATTCTTTTACCGTTTTGACATATTATTTTACGATTTTTGAACAATTTTACCGATTTGTGATTATAACATTTTTTATCAATTACAATTTTTTTAGCATTTTTGACATTCTAAAAGTTTTTGTTACCAATTTTGAAGTTTTTTTTTTTACCAATTTAACATTTTTTATGGTTTCTTTTTAATTTTTAACGATTTTCGAAATTTTGGATAAATTACGAAATTTTGCTGATATTTTTAACGATTTTTGACATCTATAACTAAATTTTAAATTTTTTACCTATTTCAACATTTTTTGTATTTTGTACCAATTTGACATCTATTACGATTTCTGAAAATTTTTACCGATTTTTGAATAAATATGTTACGATTTATTTTTACATTTTTTACCAAATTTCAAACTTATTACTAAATTTGACATTTGTAACAATATCTTACATTTTTTACGATGTCTGTCGATTTTTGTAATTTGTTGTCGATTTTTTACATTTTCTTAAGGGTTTTTAACACTTCTTTTACGGTTTTTGAAATTGCTTATAATTTATGAAATCTTGGATAAATTATGTCATTTCTCACGAATTTTGACATTTTTTACGAATTGTGACATTTTTTATTACAATTACTTTCCATAAATTGGTGATATTTTAGTCGAATTTTCACATTTTCATCGATTAAATTTTTTTTTTTATTATTATCGATCTATTTACATTTTTTTTTTTTTTTAATCTTTCAAGTTTATCAAAATTTGAAACAATTTTCCACGCGTACATTCGTAATTTTCCAGAATTCTTGTCGACTTCGAGCATGTATATACTTTTCACAATTCAAGGTCATCGAAAATTCCCACCAAATTCGACTTATATTTCTCTCGATTTTCGTAATTGTTTTACAATTCTCCGTGTTTCCGTATAATTATACTCAAAATTTCCCACGATTTCAACATTAAGTTAATCAAACCCAAGAAATAAATCTAAAAATTCTGTACGACGAGTTAATCTAAATCTAAAATCGCAAATCTAAAACATAGTGTGTATTCTTTTAAGAATTTATATAATACCGATATAAATAAGCTGATAATACGAATTCTTAAAATACCTAAAAGAAGTACTCGAACGAATATTCTCGTTTGGAGCATTACATGCCCCCCTCATCCGAAGAACTGCTGAAAGAAAAATTATTTTTCAAACCAACGACTCCGAAGTGATCCTTGATTACGAATGGAGTATGGAGTTACTCTGGAAATTTAAATTGTAAGCCTATTATTATTATTTCATTATAATTAGGATCAAGGCGCGACATGGGATTTCTTCATTTCAATGCTAGTATAATCTTAAGGCTTTAAAATCCTTATGGTGAATCTCCGTATAAAACCATCAACCATTTTAAACGATTTATTATAAACCGTAAGTGACCAGAAAATGAAAAATGTTCGCACTAAATAACCACAAGATCGACATTTCTCATAACTCTTATGTTAATGGTTGCTTATTTAGTAGAAACAATTGTATTCAAATTTTTGAGAACGACGACTAAAATTCATCGATTTATGCATTTATTAATGTTCAGCAACCGCAATCCATTCAATTTTGACCACACTCCGAATCCAAAATCTCGCTGCAGATTCGGTGCATATATCCAGAGAGGTGATATAATATTTTAGAGAAGAGCTTTACATAATCCACCATATATTAAAAATTTAGAAAAATTAATATAATTTTGGATATCATTAATATAGAAATCAAATAAGAACCTATTGCGCAAGTAGCTTTTAAATTACTAGTGGAAATTCTGATCTCATCCAAAAAAAGGATTAAAATGCATTGATTTTAAGAGTCTTTGAATTTTTAATTTGGGAAAAACGAATCAATTCTTATCAGCATTGCATTTCTATTCGCTCATACGAATGGAAAATTTGATTTTTTAATCAATATTCGTTATTACGAATTGACAACTATAAATTTGAATCCAAAGATAATATTGTTAAATATAAGTGAGTTGTGTTTCTATACGGATTTATGAATATGAAAATTTATATTTCATTCAATTTGAATCAAAAAACAATTTTTCTCGATAAAATGACCCGTTAATGTGTATTAATCCATATTTCCGAATATGAAAATTTGTATTTCAATCAATTCGAATCCAAAAATAATAATATATCGAAAACATGTCCCATTAATGCATTTCAATCCAATTTTCTGAATAAGAAAATATGTATTTGAGTCCAAAAATAATATTATCGGAAAGGTGACCTATTGATGCCTTTAAATCAACATTTCTGAATGTATTTCTATTAATCATTGATTCGAAAATAAGTTTTCCCAATAAAATATGCCGTTAATACATTGTAATTGAAACGTGTGTATAAAAAACTTTTTGTTTGAAAGAAAATTTATAACGATTATGTATATATTACAATTTTCAATTTTCGATTAATTAATACAGCAACTATAGCAAACGGATTCTTATTGCTAATATTATTTTGAAATATGTAATATTCGATTATTTTATAAAAAACAAAACCAAAAGATTCATCCATGTATATAAAAGTTTTGACAATGTTAAAAAATGTATGACATGTATAAGCACATTTCGTTCCCTGTAAACGGAAACGTATATATTAACGTATTTTAACGTATTTTCTATTTACATTATTTTCGATGTTTGATTTTAAATTTCTGAAGAGGATTCGTACTTTGGGATTGAAACGTTAAGTTTTACATTTTCATTGAGTATAAAAGACTGCTTATATTATTTGTAATTTTTCAATATTGAGTTCGCAGTCGTAAAGTTTTTAACAATTTTTAATTAAATGGAAATGTTTAAAATGAATTAAAATGCATTAAAACGACTGAAAATGAATTCACTTAAAGCGTACATGAATTTATTTCAATTCATTTTTAATACGTTTTCATTAATTCGGTTTGTTTTCATTCATGCTAAATCCATCACTTTTCACTCAAAATGCGAATTATTTTTCTTTCAAAATTAAAAATTAAAAATTAAAATTTCTTTATCTATAATTTCTCATTCACAACCCACATTATTTAATGAAACGATTATTTTGGGATTCAAATGTATGGACTAAAAAAATGTTTTATTCGCAAATTTGCATTCAAATGCATTAAACATTCACGTTTATAAAATATGAAATTAATATTTTTTGCATTAAAATGCCGTTCTCGTTTGCGAGCAAAATATATAATTATTAATGTCATATATATATAGTCTATTTTTCTCAAATTGGATAGAAATGTATTTACTTCAGAATTTAATCCATTTCAAAACAGTTTAACGACTTCAAAGTACGTATAGGAATGGATTAAAATTTTTAACCCACTTTAATCCAAGCCCGATTAATGCAATCGATAATAGGATTTCCGGAAACGGAGTAATCATGACATATTGTCATCAGTTTTCGTGATTTTGGCGAATCTTTACATTTTTTATAACATATTTGCGTATTTTCTTTATATTTTTCAAGATTTTCAGATTCTTGAAATATTAAGCCGATACCGTAAAGCAACAAATTTAATACTCCTATATATATATGACGATCGATCAACGTATTAGGGAAATCCCATTTGGGAGTAAAATAACTGAGGATATAAAAACACGAATGATGTATATATCAATAAGAGAAATAAATCTTAACTGCGTCAGCTAATATAATAAGATTCTTGTATATATATATAGATATCTCCAAAAGTCTTCTAAAACCAGTTTGGACACACGGTACACTCAGCTCTGGGATTTATGAGTTACAACTCGAAAGTCAAATATATACAGATCATTGAACGAGGCAAAGACAAAATTTTGAATATACGATGTAGACACATCTTATGATTCGTTCTTTGAAAGTGTTGAAATTCAACAAGATTACAAAAATTAATTCATGTTTATCAATTTTATAGATTGTTTGTGATTTTTCATTTTTAAATTATCTTCAATCAATGTGTGGGTCGGCCATTTTCATATACAATTTTTCGACCAGTGTTGAAAAAGATGGTTCTGCAGGAAATTGGAATGCCCGAACGAAATGTCGATTAAATATTCACTTATGTAATAAATATATAATAATATGCTGTTCATTCATAATGCTGCAATAATATATATAATATATTGCAGCACTAATGCAATCCATGAGAATATGAAAATGACTGACGAAAAATATCATCAATAAGTCGAAATTAAAAAATCGAATCCGAACTTTTTAGGGCAAACTCCATTTTTCTCGCATGAAATCGTAAGTGAAAGTTCCTCTTATATGTGTGTCCTCTTTTTCTTTTTTGTTTTCCTTTAACCGATGATGATCGCCGCAGCCAACGACGAATTTATCATTGATACAATTTCAAGCTTATCGAAATGTGAAAAAGACATATATATATAATTGCGTTTTTGTAAATTTTCAAAGTGGTTAAAAAAAGAAAGTCCTTACATGGTAGAAACTGACCATCACTTTCGGAAATTTTGCGCTTAATTTTACGAACGAACAAATTGACATTTTACGCAAGCGCACCCGGACATTACATAACCATATTTTTATTGCATATACAAAAACTAGGATGAATCGATAAAAATGCGACGGATATGAAAAAATCATTGTTTATATGTATATATCGCGACCGACTCCGAAACGATTGACAAAGGATTTATCATACAATTAATATGCATATAATGTTTAAAGTATCTTGCAATTATATTCAGAAATCGTATATATTAGACTGGGTTTGGTGGAGAGCATTCGATTTTTCACTCGACGAGAACATGACGCCTTCGAAAAGTAGGTAAAAGCCAACTTTCACTGCCCGCTTAAATACATGGACACTGCGTTCGCGCCTGTGTGTACACTGTACCGTATATACGCATACATAAGATAATAATATATGTGTACCATTTATATATATATCTATATATTCGATTCGAAAACTCGCTGGGGCCTTTTGTTTTGTCTTATTTTTACGAGGCAAGATAATCCATCAGTGTACCATTTCAATCTTACTCCATATATACTCCACTTGTCTTGCATATACACACGCCAGAATCTAGGTTGATCACTCAGCCGATCAAAATATATGCGACATTGTATATGGTTACGCTTTCGTGAAAAAAGTGCGTTTTGAGAATATATGTATAGCAACGAAAGATCGGTTACATTCTCCATATACCTTATTTCTTCTTTATATCGAGGTGTCCGCTTTTAAAAACTCCTCTTCGCGGAGAAACTCGTAATTGTTATTGACGACTCATTCTCCGAATCGTAAAAGGAAAAATATGAGAAAAATGAATTCTCCAAGATGAGATTATTATAAACGAATTTGCCCCGACGTCACGTGGTACGACGAATCGAGATGTCGCATATTTTCATCACGGTGTTTTTAAAAGTCCTAATTTTTATTACCAGAGACTAGTTCGAAGTTTTGTCGGCTGCTGTAAATTCTTTCCGGTCTTTCCCTATTTTAATCGAATTATAACCGATGAAAGTTTTAGAAAGACATCCGTGCACACTCCGATTTTATCCACGACATTCTAAAATCTTCCGGAACATTCCGAAACTTTCGATTTCAATAAATTAATAGTCAATGCCTGGGAGAAATCCAGCGGATAAACTTGTACATTTTATTAAAAGGACATTTCATTCTATTGCATAAAATTGGTTATCGATTCGCGATTGTCGAGAAAACAATCCGCAACATTTCCTTATTAGGACGATTTGGAAAAATTCCTAAATATCAAAGGCCCGAGAATCTACCGCTCCCCCTCCCATATTGTCACACGACTATCCTACCCCCACTCTTCAGTCTCCCAATAGTGTTTTTTTTTTCGATTTTGCAAGTGATTGGCAAAGGTACTACGTGTCCCTAGCGGCGAGGATTTAAAATTGGCACCGGAAGAGGATGAGGTACCTCCGGAGGATTTAAAGCTGCTGCCGGAAGAGGAATTATTTGGGGGAATTTAAGATGGACACCAGAAGAGAAATTACCCGTGGGATTTCCAATAGGCATTGTGGAAGACTTATAGCAAACATGACGTAACAGCATCCTAGGATGCGGTCCTGTGCAGGAGGGAGCAAAGTATGCACTCGACAACTGTAGTCTTCGATCAAAAGGCAAAATTGGAAGGAAACTGGATAAAAAAAAATGTCCTTCACCGGTACCGGCCACACCGAATCTTTCGAACGACATATTCATTTCCTGAGCAATGCCTGCAGTTAAACCCTTCTCTTCTTTGTCTTGCGTACCACACCCCATCGCAGAATTCTAAGGCGATGTGGTAAACATTAGCCGTGCTCCTATACATCTATATACATATATATATCCTATACATATACAATTACGACAGGATATATAAACGTGGAAAATGTTTGGGAGTGAAAATAATGGATAGTTGTCCATGAAAGGATCCTATACACTGATTGAACTCCAGTGCACTACTGGTCATGATACACGAAGAACATGTGGCTGGTCCCTCCTTTAAGGTTTCACTACGTTTTCAGTCACTATGGATGTAATCGAGTACCAATTTCGAAACGACCTTCGCGAACTTGCACCGTTGCATCGGCCATGGGAAGACGCATTTGACAGTTATGCACGAGGAACATTTCGCAGCGTCTTGGAATCATTTCGGGGAAACTCGGAAAAACCACTGTATTGAATATATATACTCACCAGCGACCTCGAGGACCGAAGCGGTCGCGAGGGTCAGGGCGAACATGAACATCGCAATTGGCGAATCGCGATTCTTTCGCCTGATGTGCGTTTCTCCCGAGATGCTTTGTATCCTGGCAATTTTCCTCTCCCCCTCTCTCCCCATCGTCGCGGTTCACATACTGGCATCGAGTCCAAACAAGTAAGAAGGCACTGTCGAAACCTCCGAAAGTGTCACACGAGACGTTAGAAACTGTTACGCGCCATTGATCCGAGCAGCATTGTGCGGCACCAAACACTTCCGACGAAATCCATGCGGATGGTGAACCTGGGTTCCTCCCGTCTTCCGAGATTTCGTTAAACGCGAAATCTTGTGAAATTCTTCTCCTTTTTTTTTACGAGCGACACGACCGTGACGAGACTTTGGATACAACTGCCTTTCCTGGCGTCGTCGTAGTCTGCGGCTGCCTGAGTTATCGTTGAGAAGTGAAAGGCGTTCGTGAGCAACGAGTTGGTCGCCGGGCATTTCTCGCGGTTCGACGGAGAGGAAGAAGGTGAGATTCTATATGTATATGGTACGAGACGATGTTATCCCAGCTATGGTTGGATATTTAGCTAATTTTCTTCCGAGTCGAAATTTTTGTAATTTTTTAGCCATTACTTTTCAGTTTCAGTGGTGCGTAACCGTAAGACATCGAATAGGTACACACCGTCATACTGCAGTCGTTGCTTGGAGAATCCATATCGACGTCTACCCACTGTGAAGTGTATATCATTAATTCTGAAAAAAAGATTATTTTACAAAGGCCGCAGACCAGCTACAGCAACGAGTAACATTGATGTACCGGTAAACAGATATAGAACTGCACGATCCATCCTCAAAACTCCCAGTTGAAAAGTAGCCGCGAGTACCAAATCCGACGACTCTTTTGGAAGAAAGGTGATAGAAATTCTATCGCTGTCAAACTCTTCAAAAACAAAATTTCAAACATCTTTATTCCCAACAAAAAAGTAATTAATAAGGATAGTAACAGTCACAATAATAATAATAGGATACTACATCAAAACGAAAGGATGGCAACATCCGCGACCCCACACCGAGCTGAATATTATTGTAAAACTACAGTAGTGCAGTAGCGCTCAGTAGTTTAAAGACTACTAAACGGAAAAATACTTAATATAAACGATTTATATTAAACGTAGTATAATTTATTAATTAATATAGTAATATAATAATTAAATTGTCCAATTAAATTTCAACATTTCGCTTAATTTTTTTTCCCGGCCTGCTGCTCCTTGGGCAAGCATTGTTACATTTTCGCTTGACTATATCGCGAAATTCCTTTTCATCCTCTTTATTCCCAGCACTCTTCTTAAAGTGTCTGAATTAAGGCGTATGCTGAAAATAATAGTATGTCGCAACATAACAATATAAAGCTATACACATAAAGTCCAGTAATAATTCAATAAATAATAACCAAGGGCTCCGCCCCCTGGACCCCTGGCGCGCTATCGCGCATATATATATACACACACACACACACACACGAGCGCACACAGTCACCCACATTCACTCAGACGTTATTTCTGTCAATTTATTCGTGAATTACAAGCCCGTCAACAAAATTAAATCGAAAAAAGCGGTTCCCCACTCTACCACTCGATGGATATATCCCAAAATCTAATCAGTTCTAAGTTGGCCCAAAATACAACTTTTCACCAAACACATTTTTGATACCTATTTTAGTTTGGGCGCTATGCC
>JAPYZR010003449.1:0-19573 GCA_030522945.1 Trichopria nigra
GACAAAGAGCGGCGTACACGTGAAGCCTACGAGCGGGAAAGAGCACGAGTATATAGCAAACGGGGGACACGGGGAGTCGGAGAAGAAAAAAAAAAGCAGAATGGGACTCATCCTTGACAGCATCGCCCAGGTGCATTCGATGGGAGAACAGAGGGGTACCGTGCGGCGAGGGTCACCCCCCCCCCCCTGCTCGACCGTGCTTACCACGACGAGTTCGAAGGGCACGTCGTATATATAGGGTGCGCGCACGGGGAATGCATAGGTCGTGGATCGAAGCTTCTACCTGAGTCGTCCCGAATCGGGATCCGTGGCTCTTCCTGGTACCGGATCGGGCGCCCAACTGTCTACCGATATCCCATAGTGATGCACCGATCTCGGCGTTGGCGGTGCCTATTCACTATATATTATTTCACAGGCTACGTGCCCATGAAACCACCCTTACCTATTGGAGCGGCTACCGTTCAGAAGTTCTCAACGTAAGCTTCCTTAAACTTCTTCGGCTGTCGAAGCACAAAGGAAGGTAATATGAGAAATCTGGTGTATTCGTTTAATATTTTTTCCGTTCACAAAAAGTTATTTAAATTGAAACTGTTTCGAGAATGATAAGTAATTTGAAGACTAATAAAAAAAAAAGAAAAAAAAACAAATCAATGCTACGTGTAATTATTCTAAACAAAAGCTACCTTTGTCGATACGTTATATATATTGATACTTTTTGTTGCTTATTCTTCAGACGTTTAATTTTATTATACATTGGTCTTCTGGAAACCTTAAAATATATTCTGGATAACTTAAAACGTTTATCTTTTAAGTTTTACGTTTTGTGGTTTAAGTCTAACTGGATTAATGTTCAATCCATGAGATTTGATGAAATTATCTTGATATCAATAACTTAATCTCGCTTAATGTTTTCATGATCTCGTCGCCTGGATCTCCTTTCCGTTCTTTTTAACGATTTTTTTTTTACGAGTAAAATTTTTCAAAAATAATTCTCCTTTTTGTTATTTTTAATGAGATCTTAATTCATTCCAATTTTCATAAAAAATAAAGCATCAATTTCGGCGGAATATTTTTCTTCGAACGTCTTTTACTTCGATATTTGTTTTCCACTTAATCTCTGTAAATCTATCGGGATACACTTCCGTTTTACGGAAATCTTTGTCACCAATGCTAAATATGCTCATTCTCCTTTATCTTGTACAATCGCGATTCATTTCAATAAAGATAAGCCATCGGATGTTTTTGATTATAAAAAATCTTTCTATAAGTAGACATTACTATTTAGCCCCGCGATTCACTTCAGCTCATTTGGTTTTTTGTTACTCAAGCAAGCAAAAAAGTCCAACACTATTGCAAATGAAACTTTGAAATTCAAAGTATCAAATGTGAACGTTTGCAAAATTACACTTCTTATATTAATGTTTGAAAATAATTCAATAATTTATATTGATATTGTTAACGACAAAATTTTGTAATGCATGAATTTTGTCACTGCTTACTTTTTATAATTTTTTAATATATTTCTCGAATTAAAAGAACGTTGTAAAAATGACGCTCCGAAATAATGCTGTGTCATTAACTCATACTTCTCGACCCTTCTGACAAGTTAGGTTTCTTATTCTGTTTGTAAGAGTGTCAGGGTCAGATGTTATACATACGCACTTCAAACTTTAATTTTTTTTTTTTTATACGAAAAAATGTTGTTTAACATTTCAAATATTTTTCTATAGCATTCAGAATGTTCAAGTGAATTGCAGGCCATTTGCTAAATCCTTCAATAAAAAAATTTAAAATCTTTTAAAAAAAAAGTCAATAAAATATTCTATCATTATTCAATATTTTAATAAAAACGTAAAAAAACTTATAATTGTTTAAACTAGTCAAAAAATAATGTTGAAAGTTTTCTGAAAATTAATGTGCGACGAAATTTTAAAGAATGCTCAATATTATTAGATAAAATATTTCAAGAGAAAAATAAAAAATAAGGACTTAATTAAATTTACAGCTTGTTTGAGGGAAATTTTGAAAAAGTTTCTCATTGTAAATATTATTTGTATTTTTGTTACTTCTCGCTTCTCATTTGCTTTATCATTCAAATGGTGCAGCCAACTGACAAGGGTTTGACAAAAAATTATAATTTCGCACATGACAATCGAATGGAAACCCTGCATATATCCCATCAATTAGGATCGCATCTCGTCGCACAATCGCATGTATATCCACACGCAACCTGTAGAAACGGCAAATTATGTGAGAAAGATATCTATGTGTTGTGTCAGATTGTAAAAGAATTTCAGGAAAGTTCTTTCATCTAGGGCCAGTGGTAAGTCAAAGCAAAGCATCGCACTCTGGTGACAGGTCAATAAAAAATGTACTATTCATTATTATCGTTGGTGTCGCCGAAGCAATTCAAGTAATATTCATCTCGCCATGTTGACATTTCTTATCACTTATAAGTTAATCAGGTTAAAATTATTTCTACAGGCGTAAAAAATTATAAAATAAACCATTAGTTTTTTTCTACTTCTTTGTAAGCCGTTAACGGGAAAACTGGATTAATGATCCTATATACAACGGACATCCGCGTTTAATGTTACCTGATCCAAGCGATTATGATATTGGGTATAGTCTTTCCCCGCCGATTTTGTTGATATTTACATACAGAAAAATATCCATTTCCTCTCATACATAAAAAAATAAAAAATATAAAATAAAGGAAAAAAAGTGAACAGAATGTATTTACTCGCGAGAACCTTTCTGATATGGAAAATGGCATTTTTATTTTCGTATCATTGTCCAATACCGCATACCACTTATCCTATTGACACGCTAAAAAGCAACTTTCAAACCGTCGCTGCTGGTACATGCGCGACGGAAAAAAAAATAACAGGAATGGAAGAAGGTCGCCCGACGTTGGGTGTAGATGTCGAGAAACTACACGCGAATGAGCGGTCGCGCGAGGATAACCTCGCGGGATCCGTGTAAACTCGGCTACCGGTGTTACGAAACCAAGCAAGGTCCGTGAATCCTTTTCTGTTTTCCGAGTTAATATTTGAACAGCGCGCCTTTCGTATCTATACCCGCACTTGAGCGCGCGCTCGACCATACTTATAGAATGAACCGAGCAAATGGACCATCAACGACAAATCGACTCTTTCTCTTCTCGCTTCTTTTTTTATTACTCATATTCTTAATACGTATTATATATTACTCGTTATATGTCATATACTACATTATAGTTGAAAACTATAAAGTTTATACGGAGTTGTTCCAGAAACAGTAAAAATTTTCGATATTGTGCAAGTGGGAGATGTCTTATTTAGCAACATTGCTAAAATTTGAGAAATTGGCATCAAAACTGTGTGCAATAAGTTTAAAGTTAAAACATCTATGCAAAATAATAGAGTTAAAGAGATTTTTCAGATATCCAGTGAGTTATATTTTAGGAAATCTAAAAATATTTATAAAGACTATAGAGGATCCTGAGGATATTCTCGCTAGGAATTCAGAGATACGGAGGATAGAAGAAATTTAATTTAGAATTATTTTGTTCATGTTTAAGTTAACAAAAATTCATTCGTATCAAGTGAGATCAAGACTTTTCGAATGTTATACCGACGTTATAATGCTGATTTTTTATTAAAATAATTGATTATTTCTTCCCTTTTAAATTTGATCATATATAGACGTTTCAGTAAAGTTGTAAGAACGGTAAATACCCGACTTCAAAAACATTTCAAACGTAATATTTAATTTTAAAATCCTCCTTTTCATTCTTTCAACTGAGAAACGCAATTTCTTTTTTAATTTTACAATAACGTAAATTAAATTTTAAAGCAATAAAGCTACAATTTTCATTTTTTCACATATTGATAAAAAAAGGCGGAATTTCAATCTAAAAGTTGTTATATTCGAAATGTTTCCGAGGTAGTACTATACGTTTTTCTATGACAGGAAATTAGAAACACCGCATTATTTAATTTTTCCTTTTTTTAAGAAGTCCAAAAAAGGAAAAATACTCGCTATACTGGTATGTTTCGATTTAGATGCAACGCTTTTATGTTCTCTTTCTTAAAAGCTCCAGTTATTGTTTTAATACTTTTACATAAAGTAATGAAATAATTTTTATGAATGTTGTAGTATAATCAATTCAAAGATTTAAAGAAATGTTAAGTCTATGGGAGGAGTATTGTATAAAGTGACTATTATATATATAGTCCTTCACCACTAAAGTATTGTCTTGTTGGAGAGGCGATTTCAATGGTTATCAGTAGTTTTTCGAAGTGTTAGTAATTAACAAATTACAATTACGTGGCGTACTATACAAGTTATAATAATTCAAACAATTTTTCTTTGTTTATGAACCGTTGATAAATTATTTATTTTGAGTGAAGAAAGGCCATTACAGTTCAAATCTAAAAAAGTCTTGACATATAATGTCAAACACTTTTTTGTATAGCCCAACGTTTCGGCCAACTGTAGGTCCTCATCAGGGGCATTTCGTATGAGTCGGAATATTATAAGACTGAATAGTGAATAGTGTAGTGAATATTATAAGACTTTTTTAGATTTGAACTGTAATGGCCTTTCTTCACTCAAAATAAATAAGTTATAATAATGTCATGTTTTACATTGATATGTCAATAGTTCAGCACAAAAGAACCCACGCTCTCTACACTTTTCGAAATTACGATTGTAAAAAGTTCCCTGCCATTTAAAATTATTTTCTGATTTGATGATGGATCATTTGGTGAATATCGCATCGCCAATAGGTTTTGAAGCATTCTAATAAATCTTGAAATTCATTAAAATCCCATAATAGCTTAATTACGGCATTAATAATCTTGTAAACAGATGAATAATGGACTAGGAATATTGTAAAACGTCTCGAATTTATTAAAGTTGCGAACGGTCAGCATTTGGTGCTTTCTTGAACAAATATTTACACATAAAATCCACGAGGCCATAAAAATGTCATCAATCGTTCCGAATGTCTCCATCTTGCAGACTTCATCCACATCTTGACGCATCGACACTTCGTCAATGTACGCCTCGATGGATGGCCAGGTTTTGTCGGCAGTAAAAACAACAGATCTCTGAACGAACAATGAAGCACGGGGACCGAAGAATGCGTGAATTTAGAAAGAGACGCGTGGCACGGGCTTTGGGTCAAAATAGCGAATAGGATTTTTGAAGATTAGTCGATCCTTTTCAGTTCTAAGATTGTTACAAAGAATAGAGTAGGAGTTTCATAAGGGGAAAAAAGAACGCGAGAAAACTCGACACGGATTTTTTTCTCTTCCTTTGTTAGGAGATTTTCGACGAGCTTCGGTTTCTTGAAAAAGGAGAAAGAGACCCGCGGCTTTTCAATGACGTTTTCGGACTATACTATACTCTCACAGCGAATCATATTCTCGATAAAGATATACTGTCCAAGTTTAATACAGTCCTTGAAATGTGACGGCTACGGAGGCCGAACAAGGCGTTCCCATATACAGCGTATATATATGTGGTATTCATACTGTTTTAACTTGCCATAAAAAAATTCAAACGTTACTTTACGTCAGTTTCGTGTATGATAAATTAAAAATATTCGAGCAATACATCATATCTGCCCGATATGGTTAAATTGATATCTAGTTTTTTATTAATTTCCAATAAAAATAATTTACGGCAGCAGGTATATTTGATATAATGTCTTCGAACCCGATTGAACTTGACGTTTTTTCTCAGTCGGGTATTTTTGTTGTATGGCCACGAGAAATTTTATAGTCGGGCACAAAACTGTATCGAATATGGAGGAGGCGAAATTCACATGATCTAAAATTCCGCACGGCGTGGGAATTTTTGTCAGTGTACTCGAAAGAAAGGGAAAGGTATCACCTTGGCCGGGACTTTTCCCAGAAGTAGAATTTCATCTCCGCGATATTGAACGATTGAATTGAGAACGGACTCGGTAATATTTCCTTCGAGAGTCGACGCGTGTGTCGTTGATTTTTCGAAACTCGTAAAATTTCAAAGGAAATACACCTTACATTAAGTTGCCAAATTCATTCACGCTTTCCATAATGCGGCCGTTGACTTTCATTCATAATGATGCAGTATTGAAGAGCCCTTGATATAATTCATACTCTATATATTCATGTTATTGACACATAGAAACTTTTATTGGTTTCAGGTATATATACGAGTACTTTTCTACTACTACGAATAAATCAATAAATAAATATAAAGTAAACAAATAACGTCTCTATTATTATTGTACAAAAAATACATTGACCCAGAATAATTAATTGTAATGAATTTGACATTCTTCCATTGACATTAATTCTTTCGTTCTCTGTGAAATAAACAATAAATTCAGAAGCACTGACATATTGAACTAATTCTTCTTGAAGTTTTGGAGCAGTTGATTTGTACTGATTCAATGCACAAACGCTCCACACTTAATCGCGTAAAAAATGCGAAGTTGAAAATATTGAATAACAAAGCCGAGGACAAACTAGGGATCACCCGGCATTAACAGGGTGAGGTGAACTCAAGTGACCTCAAGAAATGGGAATTTGGACAGGATTTTACAATAGAAGAGAACCTTGAAATGTTCAAGCTAATCCATGCGAACCTACGAGCGCTAGGCGTGACCCAAACAAATGGACGAACGAATATTTAACGAAAATATCGAGTTGCTTTTCTCCGATCTCGAATTCGCCCAAATACCTCGAAATTACAAGTTCGGATTTGTAACAATTTTGCTGCTTCGTCTTTGTTAGAAAATTGACCGCAGGGAACAACACCCAACAATAAATACCTACTGATACTCGAACAAAGAAAGTCCACACTGGAAAATGTCTCGCGTTCGAAAATGCACAGGATTTAAATGTGCAACATGATACGCAAAAGATTAAAATCGATGAAAAGATTAAATTATAGTAGTGATGTCATTATTTGAGAAATCTATTAAATTATAGTTGCTTTTAAGGAAATTCCGAAGCTTTACACGGCATTATCATCGTTGTTAATGTTTTTATCATAACTGATGCTTCGTGAGAATGGACAAATGTCATTTTCGTTATCGACGTTGCCGTGATCATCGTTTCGACACCATTTCAAAGGTAACCAGATTTTATTATTAATTGTTTTGGTACTAATCTTTCGTATCTTATACTGTGGACGATTTCATTTTACTATATGCGTAATTATCCTGGCTTTGTTTTCCTTTCGCTTCACCATATAGTACAATAGAGGCTTGGTTTTTCCATAACGCTAACGATTCTCTATTACATGCCTTCTTGTACAGTATACCATATCAATTGGTTACGAATGTGTGATTAAAGATCACAGAAACTCTTTCAGTTCGGATCAGCGAAACATTTCTTAAGTAAGCCGAATGGCAAAGTCCTGAATTTACCATCTATTATTGTAATGTTCGGATTTGGGAGTGTAAACATTGTTTTTGGTCGTCCTGAATTTGAGATATCACAAGTGCGTTCATTGGACATCCATTGTACAATGTATGATGGACGTACTTTATGGATGTGCATACAAATGGACGTTAATGAATACCTTTTCTAATGGATTCTAATAGATCCTAATGGACAAAAACTGGACGTACATTAATCGGCCAATGTACGCGTGTGTCTGGACGTACATTATTCATAATCATCTGGACATTTAATGTATGTCCATGCATTAAAATTGGACTAATCATTAACGTACAATGTTAATCTGAAACAGTTAAACTGAAAAAAGCATTCACTGTGCGTTTTATTACCGAATCGAAGAGCTTTATAGTACGTACTGATTAATAGAGAATACAGAATAAATCAGCGGTTCTTCCATGTTCCATAAGTAGAAATAATAGGTCGGAACGACGACGATTGTGTCACCAGTGATTTCTATATGTCACCGGTGATAAACGAATTGAACATATGTTTTCTCAATTCAAACTGATTGTTTCGCTACTGAATTATTATCATTGCTAGTAATATATAGATGTTACAGCCTGCATAAGCAGTGATAAACAATGTACATAGTACAAATTCGAGTGACATTCAGTATGTAAACAGTGAAAGGAGCTATGGAACGTCATTTTTGCTGTCGTTACAGAAATGATTTTGTGTCTATAGTCCATAAAAGAGTCTCGCGAATATGTTATTTACGATTATTGTATCGATATATATTTATTACAAAACTAATATTCAAATGCAAGTTCATCACGTAGGTATTAACATAATATACCAATCAAAAATAAAAATACACTTTTGCACCTGTCTAATCAAGTTTTAAGTTACAAACATGTAAACATTCTTGGTCGAGTCTAAGAGAAAAATGTTCAAATGAAATATCGGAAGTACGCAAACGAGCTTATCGAGGTTACTATTAGACAAAGAACAAAGAAAGAGAAAAAGATCCATCCGTGATCGGGTACGGTTACGAGGAGACACGCATGCCACGTCGCGCGTCGTCCACGCAGAGTGCGGTTTTGTGAGTCGTCACGCATTGGGAATCCTTCGAAATCGCCGAATCGTGCGAGCGCACGAAACTCGGGAATTTCGGCGAGGCGTGCTTCGACGGTTCCTCCCGACACGAAAATATTACTAATTTATGATAATTTTCTAGACTGCGCGGTGCGAAGAGTTTCGGCGAAGGCCGCGGTAAAAACCGAATAAGTCGACCCACGGCTCGTTTCAGGGTTCCTAGTCTCCTCTTATGTTCCTTTCTGCATCTCCTCGTACGCGCGGCCGTATAGAGGCAGACGTCCGTACCTGTATATCCGCACGCCTGCGTACGCACGAAGGCTGTAAAAAAGCGATTTCGCATCCGAACAACAAAAATATCGGGCGATTAGACGCGCGCGACACCTATGAATATTTAGTGTTGAAATTCGTTACGATTTTCTCTCTTTGTCTCTTTCGCTTCCTTCCTTTCCACTTTCTTTTTTCTCTTTTCTCTCTCTCTCTCTCTCTCTCTCTCGAACCTAGTCTCCCTGATTTTCAATTTTCTTTCTTTCCGCCCCGACTTGGATATTTTTAAGCTCCGTCAAAATTTCAATTTTCATCTCATTTATTATCCTCACTGTACAATTAAAGTAAAAAATGGCACTACACTTTCGAGTTCTTTATTTCTGCCACTGATCATGTATTTTCGAAATCTCGTTTCGCCAATTACTGCCCACTTTCGTTTCTCGTTCCGGATTCAAATCGCTATACCTGCTAGAGAACGTAAAATAAAAAAAAAAAAAAAAAAAAAACCAAAAGGAGAATAAAACGTAAAAAACTGGGTTTCTTCTCGAGATCCACGAGAGTGTGAGTGGCTTCCTCTTGAAATTGAATAACTAGAATTTCACACCTCGTCGTGCCGTGTTTGGGTGAGATGCGCGGCTAGCCACTTCGCGGCAGGGTATGCGGGTATTAATAAACAAATTAGAGTATCGTCAATCACTGCCATTGTCCGCCAGTGGGGCCCCTTGCTGCACGCTCGCACAAAGGATTATCGCGCTGAAGAAGAGAAGCTCGTGTCGATTATGAGGCGTCTCCCTTCTGCCGACTACTGTGTATAGTATACTGTATTTGAATGGATTCACCTGTTTCGCTCATAGGCCCTAAGAATGAAAAGAGACATCGAGTTTAAAAGTTTTTCAATACAAAACATCGGTACTAAGTTCGTTACGGAGAGGAACTACATTGTTAATATTGTCAAGTGGACCTGAATTAGTGCAACATCGCAGTAGGTCATTACCACGGCGATGATGACTTTGAAAAAAAAGTGACGAAATCTGGCATTCGGATTTGCATATGAATTTCAGTGTTCATGGAAATTGTAATAAACTATTGTATTATTGTTTGAATTGGATTGCTCGCGTTTTATCGATATTTGAGCCTTATTCGAGACAAGGACGCTGCATAAATACTTTGGAAAGTATCGGATTCCATGAAACAATAACTCCATTTCAAAGAGTCTAATAAGTCAAATGAAGCATTAAATTGATCTTGACGCCTCTTTTTTTTTTTCCTTTTGTAAGAATTAACGCGCACTGAGATATTTGCGCAGGTTTCAAAATGCCCGGTTAAAAACTTTGGCAATTGAATGAGCTCACCTGTACCTCTCGTGGGAGCAATAGAGAGAAAAAGATACTCGAGTACAAAAGTTTTTCCATACAATGCGAATTCGCCATAGGGTGGTACAGTATTGTCGTTGCTCCTGCATGTTTGCGGTTTGTCTTTGAAGGTATATCACGAGCGTAATCGTGCGGTATTCTTCCTGGTTTTTTTTTCCTCGAACCACTTCATTCAACCGGGACAGAAATTGTCTTTTGCCTTGCGTTTAATTGTGCGAACATTACATTGTTAACTTTATGATCATTGATTCTAAAAAAGGCAACGTCAATGAATGGGATAAAGATGGATGGAGGTCGGGGAGAACAAAAAAGCCAAAGAATCAAAGGGTGCAAACATTTTGAATGCTGCGGTAAAGAGTGGTCAAAGTTGCTGAAAGAAAAGAAGGAATTAGCGAAAAAAGATTTACGGCCTGTTTTGCCATTACCAATTAACAGACAATTACACCGTAATGGTCGTAGAATTTAATTGGTTAATTCACTGTTTAACCGTTGTTTATATATATTAATAAAAAATTGGTTGGTTTTTTTTTAACAACTATTTTCAATCTCTTCAACAGGAAGGGATTAAGCATATCATAGAATAACAATGTTCAAAATGCAAAAAAGGAAATTTGAATACTTTCCAGATTCAAGAATCATAAAATTAAATAACGGCGGTCAACGTACCTTCGTAAATGTAAAATGTTAGGAATCGGACCCTTCTTCATCCTTCCATGAAATGAAGAAACTCATCCGAAGGTAAAGCATGGAAAAGCAAGATTTCACTTCTTTGCATACGTCTTGGGGAAAAATGACCGCCACGACTATATATCATGCAGCTATAGATATGGATACATATATATGGATCGCAGAGTTGCCTAAATAAATTGAATTTTACATTTTTAAACGGATAGAGTTTACCACGGATTTTTATAATTCGTGATAAACAATATATCTTTTATGAATTAAGATTTACTGTCATCGTCGCGTTTAATCGCTCTCCGCATTACTACGCATATGAAATGCTTGAGCAAAAAGAGTATTTCAATCTACTTTGAACTCGACTGAACATCATCCAATCGATGATATGAAGGTAACAAATTTTAGGTTGTTTCCAATTCGGCTGTTAAATTCTAAAGTTCGCCTATAGGGGCTTTGCCCATGATATATTCGTATGCTAGAGCTCCCGCAAACATGAACTATAAAATGACGTCAAAATGCCTTCATTTCGATACTTCATCAACATTTTGAAGGCTTTAGTTTTTCACTTGAGAGAGCAAAAGTCCTCTATTTGATTGACAATCATTTCTATAACATAATCTTGAGTATAACGTGAGTGTAAAATAGTGACTTTACACCTATGAATAGTGACATAATACGACAACAGACTAATTGCATTCCGTATATATAGTGTAATATAGTGAGTACGCATTAACTGTGCAGCCATTAGTCTCTGAGCGTCTCTGCAATCAATGAGAAAATAGTCGCGAAATGGCTGAAAAGTAAACGTAGTTGAAGCAAGATGAAAATGCATATACAACGTATAGTTGGAGCAAGAGTAAAAGGAGACAAACGAATAAGTGATATTGCAGTAAGGTGAAAACCAAAGATAAAAGCGGAAGACAACGGGGGAGAGAGGGAGAGAGAGAAAGAATGAAAGTTTCAGGGAATACGAGGAAATTGGGATGCTCCGGTTACGTTATGAAAGAGAAAGCCGAGAGAGAAAGAAGGAGGCAAAAACCGGAAGATTCGTAAAGGGAAAGCACGCGTCCAACAAAGAGAGAAAGCGTACACGAGAAGGAGGGATACGGGACGAGCCGGAGACGCGGAGGGAGATAGAAGAGGAAGAAGAAGTTGGCGGCGAGCGAAGGGGGAGAGAAGAGGAGGATCGGAACTTCTTTATCCGTCCGTGATTTAGAGACGCGGTAGTGCCTCTTCTGCTTGCCGGCGCTCGGAAAGGCAAGGGGTGCAAGGGATTGACAGAGACGAAGAGAGGCGAGTGGGTGACAAAGACGAGAAATAAGAAAGGGGAAAGATGGGCGTCGTAGAAGAGCGGCACGGAAGGGAGGAGGAGACGATGGAGTAGAATTCGAAGAGGAAAATCATTCGGGGGTAGAACCGGAGCTCGAGTGGTACTTCGCGGCTTCGCAGCGGTGGTGCGATCGACGGTTGGATTCTCATATCTCGAGGCTTGCGGATTTATTCCAACGTCGTGACTCGATCGATTTTATCAAGTACTGCTGACGGCATATAGCTCCGAAATTTATAAAAGATTTTATACCCTACCTGTAGACTGCCCACGAGTTCCGACGATCGATAGATATACGCATACCACATATAATACCACGCAAAATGACGGAAGCTCTTCGCTGCTGATTTAGATACAAAATAAATGGCTGAATAATTTCTTTGCAACGAATAAAAGATTTATGTTTATACTGAACGCCTTAATGAAATATCTTTATAGTCTTTACGTATTCCACATGTACAATAATATAGGCGTGTAGGTGTGAATTATTTTGGGGAATTTTACATTTGACATCTCGCTCATAGTTCATACATGCCCATATTCCGGTAAGATCTTATACATTTTACTTAATTCATAAAAAAACAAAGAAATCCACTTCTACGTTACATTTTTGCACATATACTGAATGTTGTGTAATAATAGATTATATTCCCGCCGAGTGGAAATTATCGAAAAATGATTCAAAATTTCACCAGCTGCTTTGTTACATCAGTACATCTATAAATAACCAAGGCCAGACAGTTATACTTTGCGGCCTCTTGCCACATTATTAGGCGAACAATATTGTTTTTAAAAAAGAATAATTTTTCAGCCACTTTAATATGTGGAATATTGTCAAGACAAATGTGGCAAAAATACCTTTGATAAGTTCTATATATGCCACGTTTCACGAACTTTTAAATTGTTCTTAAATTGTGCTCATTATGAAGTAGATACTGACAATATTATCTTGTACACATCACATTTAAAATCGAGTAAAAAACTAGAGGCATCGCCCCTGCGGCCTTTAACAAACTTCAATAATTAAGTGATTTGTCATCTTTATTTTCTAGTTTTACTGGTACAAAATAAGACCAGTTATCGCCATTATTTCTGGACTCCATTACTTTTAACACAGAGGCCAGGAAAATTTCGCAGAAACTGGTGTCATTTTCTACTAGGGTATATCGGTTCTGTAAATTGAATGAATTGTAGTTATACTTATACCATTATATACATATGAGACAATTCAAATAAAATAATGTCGCGTAATATTTTTTCCTTGATGATTGTCGTATATATACTGCGATGCATTATGTTCTGAAACATAACGTCATTTGATCATTTGAAATATTTTATCGCATTTTTTGATTCATTACATATTTTGAAAAGTGGACATTTGAATGTCGTGGGCGAAATGATTGATTTTCAACGTATGGTACGTTCGTCGCTCGAGCGAAGCGAGTGTAACAATGACAATCGTTATGTATATAGAGATCGATATTTCGCTCGTACGATGCGTGCATTATTAATTATAACGCGACATGCGGGGGATTCGGAGCACGCCCTAGGGCGTAAAATCGGTCATTGCACCCGGAGAGTTATACAAAGTACAGTTATTAAATTAGCCAGACAATGAAAACCACTTGAAATAATAATGATACAAAATTCGTGTTTTGGGATTTTCACGCGTTAATCGCGCCTAAGATTTTCTTGGCAGCACAAACAAATCGTAGAATGTAAAAAAAAAGTTGCATAAATGTTACACCTGTATATTAGATAAAATAATAAATTGTAATCTGGCGCTGAATATTGCATTGGCGTCCTTCTTTATATATAGTGATGTGCAAATAGTAAAACTATTAACACGTGCATAACCGGGAATATACGAATGGCCGGTGACCTTGGACATAATATTTGCAATTTAAATTTGTTTAATGTAAATTCAAAATTATGTCATGTCTACGTGTTAGGCAACATGAAAAAAAATAAAAAAAGATACAAAAAAAAAAAAAAAAAAAAACCTACCACGGACTTTATTCAATGAAATCGGAAAGGTAGGATGCCAATTTAGCATTCAGTCATACAGAAGCAATAAAAAAAAAAGTATGGTTCACCCCCGTTATATGTTTAGGACGGATTTTTGCGACAGTTTGTTGGTTCGAAATTCCACGGAACCGTCGGTAAAAACTCGACACGCGAATTTACCTGCAGATTAAAAAAAAATAAAATAAAATCGAGTCCTCTTACCCAGTTCACTTTTGACAGATCTGGAAGGAAAATTCTTTGTTCCGTCGGAATTTCGAGGTGCTGCGTGTGCGCTCGTTGAAATCGTTGTGGCAATGTTTCGCGTGCTGCACAGAGAAAGAGGTTCGGCTAGAGCAACATCAACAGAGGCTATATATATACGCATACTACGTATATGTACACGTACATACAGACGACCGAGAAAGGGAGCGAGCGAGGGAGCGAGAGAGAGAGAGAAAATCCGTAACGCGTAACTGAAATCTCAGCATCCACCCCCCTTGAAAACGCCTCCCCTCGCTCCACTACGCACGTCCCCTCGGCCGTGAGAGGAGTATGTATATACGACGGCGGCGATCGTTCGTTTCTCCTCGCTTTCATCCCCTGCCGACATCAGGGGTCGCGCAGCTGCAGCAGCCAGGTGTGCCCCGACATTCGGCAATGTTGCCGCAAGGGTGCCGAGACTTGACAGGACGCGAGGCGACCGTCGCCGCACGCCGATTCGCCGAAACTCCAGTATATCCGTCATCGCTACGTCATCCATCCTGCAACGTCCTCCGGTTTTTCCCTTTGTGCCGCAAACTGTTTATTCAAATTTGCTCGGTTATTTATTTATGCCTAACTTCATTTTACGTGTATATATATATATACTTTCTCGAAAGTTGAATTCGGAAATCTTCGATTTTCCGAAAATCTCAATAGTACGAAACGGAGAAATTGACAAAATCAATGAAAATACAGGAGACAGAATGAATTTGCCTCTTGTCAAAAACTGTCGTTTTTATTTGTCTCTGGTTCGAAAAAATTCTTATATTTTACATCTCATCGTAATTCCCATTATTATAAACAACAAAATTTGTAGTCCTTAATTTCGTCGATATATTTTTATTCCTTCTTAAATTATTACTTTCCCGTTAGATTCGTCCATTTCGTCATATTGAAGTTGGAAAACTGTTCATATTCACTTTCTTTTCGTATGTGCTATTAATTATAAATATATTCATTTCATTCTACTCTTTTATTGACAATGTCATACTTTACCAATTAAAGTCTTATCGAAAATGTACATTCAATTGAAAACGAACACACACACACACACACAGACACGCAGCATTTTTCCGTAAATTATGATTATTTTTCGAAATAATCATATATTTACTTTTAACAAATAGAGAAAGAAAAATTATGTCAGTGTACCACAAGTAAATCTTTAAATGGCGCAGTCATTGATAAAAAGTTTATATACGCATATTCCCGTGCAAGATGTAATTTTATCAAAATTTTATACTCGACAGATATAATATACATTAAAAAAGCTGTATATATAAGTTATTTATTTCATATTATTGATTTCGGAATGAGTGCACGACATTTCTTCGTTCAATAACATTCCCCATTGTATCATTTTCTTCCACACGTTCCGTGCAGGATTTGATCTGATGATGTGCAGGCTGCTGCGAACGACGCGGCAACGACAATGGCGCAGTATATATATATATATATATACACACATATAAGTATATAGAGATCGAAGATCCGATAACGAAGCAAACGTGGAATATATACACAGGGATGGGTAATTTACATTTTTTTTATAGGGCAGGAAACCGCGATGCAAAAGACATCCCTTATTCAATTCTTTTTATGAATAACACCTCGTGCACGAGGCTTATTATTGCAGGAATGGCGGCAATGAGGTGACGAAAATTGGCGAACAACGAACATTGACAATAATGAATCAAGTCGCGTGGAACCGAATAAAGATACTCGATTGTAACTGAAATTGGATAGAAATAAATATATATGTATATAGTTAATTGAAATGAAAGACCCATTCTTCATTATATATTTCGCGTACGTTCAAATATTCGAAAAAATGCGTTGCAATGAGAACAGTATACATTTCAATAGATGGTAAGAAACATACATTTCACAAATACAAGGCGTATATGTATTGCCAGGACAATCTTCGCGTATCTAAATAGAATGAATAATTTTATTGGAATATTCATTCACTGAAAAAAAATTTGTTACTTCCAAATTAACAAAATTTTGCTGAATTAACAATAATGTTCCCTTCTTTTTAGAACAACCTTACTTAATTCAAGAAAATCTTTTCTTCATTCAAGGAAATATTTACTTGCTACTATTCAAGTAAATATTTGCTTGAAAATAACAAATTTTTTTTCAGTGTTGGTATTTATGCATGCAATTTCCCTAACGAGTATACATGAGTATTGATAAGAATTACTTGCGAACTCTTGCAATCAATTGTGTACATATAGCCCTAGATAGGAAAAGAACATGTAAGTCCGCAATTTTGCGACAATGTACCGGCGAATTGCCAAAAGTATTGCCGATCTCAACAAGTTGCCATTCAACCATCTTACCATCTTGCCAACAAGTTACCGTCCTATATATGTATATACTTTTCATCATATTTAGGAAGTTTCTAAAATTTTTAAATTTTGTATTTTTAATGAGTAAAAAATGAAAATTGGATCAACTACCGCAATAAGGGAATGAAATGCATGGTGCCAAATCAAATATTTTTAATCAATAAAATAGTGATAGTGATCAGCGACAGAAATGACAGAATAATAACAACGAGGAAATATATGCTTTGTTCTCTCCCTCACGATCAGCGATATAAAAGTATATTAAACATCACCGGAATAAAAGGGAAACACCGATAGAATTAAATCTAATGATACGTAACGAAAGTGTACATTATGCTGCCGGGATTACACATAATGATCAAAACTCGAATCAACGCGTTATGACTACGTGAATCTACAGGCGATATTTGCGTACAGATTAAAGCATCGAAGCATTACATTCGTTCGGGCACTAGAATAGTGTGTGTGAAGGAATGAAAATATTTGCAGAGGGATTTTTGTGCATCCCACGGATGTTTGGAAAGGAGCGCTATAATACCTTCGGTATAAACTTTTATTTCCCAAAGATTAAGTATCCGAGAAATTTCGATTCAATTGCGGTCGATAGAAAATCCTGTTGATTCTGACCTATATTTTTGATATAATTCCACACTCTGTTGTTCGATTCTTTGTCTCCTATTTTTAGGGTGGTTTCGAATCGATGCATGAAGATATTATCAAATTAATCTTGTATCATTTCGGGAAAAGCTATGATTCTTTCGACGAAATAGAATATTGAAAATTCGTTATACCAAACATTATTTATATAGGAGCTTGTATAACATTTATTTTATACTTTTTAAATTCATAATATATACATATATATAGTTTAAAGTTTAAATCTCATTTCCTATTATACTTCTCAGATATCATTTCTAAAAGGAAGATTTAGCATGAATTATGTAGATAATGGTTTTTGTTACGAGATTGGCGTATGAAATATTTGATGTAATTCAAATAAGTGACTTAATTTTTACTCCAAAAAATTTTAAGTCAAGAATGTGTTGTTTGGAAATTAATTGAAGAGCAATTTAAAAAAATAAAAAAAACAAGTTTATAAAATGTGAAATATTGATGCTTATATATTACTCATAATTTCTGTAAGCACGTTGACGAATACGGGACGGATCAATTTAAAAAATGACAAAATCATAAATATCATTGAAAAATAACTCATCTAAGTAAAGAAAAGAGGCTAAAAGAATCGACGACAAAGTGGCAAACAGAAACGAACTTTCATAGTTAGCAGAAATAATAAGTTGGACAGAATGAGTATTCAAAAAGTACGCTTTGTACATCATTCGACCCGTCGAATTACGAGATAACTTTTTAAGCATATCGATCCAGAGGTTCTTTTTGAGTTCATAAACATATGAGTTCAGAAATGGATGCGAGACAGAATTGCACCAGTACTCTTCGTATATACTGATTCTCTCCAATTTTTAAACTCTGCCGTTGATGGGAATAAGCAAAATTAGTGACCAAATAGAAAAAAACATAAAATGTATAAGATACAGGCTAATATATAGTCAAGAAAATATTATGAACCTAACAAAACTGAACAAACATTATATATTAAGAGTTAATGATGAAGAATGTTAAAAGAAAGATTAAATTAATTACAATTGTATACCTATATAGAAGCAAGAAGTTTACCTAAAATTTATAAAAATTTACTTGACAACAATAATTGTTGCCTTAGTAGTTATATATAGCTTTACATGAATCTATAGATAAAACTAACAAATTGTTCAATAAGTATTTATTTATGTTTGATGAAATGGAGAAAATTACCTATCGTCACATCGAACGACATAAAGAGTATTTTTTTTTTTTTTTTTTTATTCTGTCAAACTAATTACCCCTGCATATTGTGATAGTTTTAAAAATCATAAGATATCGATGAAAAAACGACTTAATCAAAAAATAAAAAAAATAAAAAAGATATAAAGAAATAGATAAATAAATAAATTTTGAAATAACCTTCATTGAAATGTGCGAGCCAAAGTGGTCTACATTTATTTTTCAATGGAAAGCTGTTGCGATAGACTTTACGTAAATCTTTGCTATCGAGCGTGGTGACGTGTGTGTCGTGATTACCTTAATTTCCACATCCATTTCCGCTGTACGGGAACTCTTCCGCCGGCCCAGCCTAAAAATTCGATTGAGCGGTAATGAGCTACTGTCACGCTTATGCATCACTATTGCACAAACCCACTGGCTATTAACTCACGCTAGCTGTTAAAACGAGTGGCAACGTTTGACGTAAGCAGTTCCGGCCAAAACAGATCGATCGTTACACATATATACATAGTTTTCGAGATCTCTAGGCACGCCTACAGATTAAACTAATTCGGCCACCGCTAACGGCCTATGAGCATACGCAGGGTAATCTGTTTACATTGGGGTAGGTTACTGAAAAATGATTCCAACAAATGTCAGTCGTGAGAAAGTTCATTGTTGATATTTGCATATATATGCTCGTAACATCTCATTTTTCTTTTTTTTTATAAAATAAATATTTGCAAGCGTCAAATGGTATATTCAACTTATTTCATGAATTATATAGCATTATATATATATGATTTTGGTCCAACGAACATGAATGTTGGAAAGTTACTTGTATATTGCATTCCTTTATTGTTGAGTGCTTCAAAGACGCCACTTAGGACAACAATAGCGGGGATATATTACCCAGCAAACAATCACAGAAGTTATGTCACAATTATGTAACAGTTACATTAAAATGTCGCCTCAAAATTGGCACAGTTACATAACAGTGATTGT
>JAPYZR010003450.1:0-18541 GCA_030522945.1 Trichopria nigra
TCAATAATTATCTAAATATATCTTACATATTTCTCCATAAATTGTCCAATTTCATTATCTATTTCTTAGGCATCTTACAAAAATATTGGACAATAAATGCCCAATAAATGGCTGCAATTTCTACCAGGGTCAATCAAATTATGTTTAAATTTACCCTTAAAATTCTTAATTTGAAAACATTGAGACTCCACGATTAAGATCTTGAATTTCAATTTTGAAGACCGTATGTCAACCTATATTGGAGTGAAGTTAACTTTAATAGTTAAAATTTCAATGAAAAGGTGTCTGTTATTGTTAATATCTCATTTATTTTAAAGGGAATTTGATAGAAAATGTTTAAACATGTATAGATTTTATTATATTTCAAACACGATGGTCATCATACAAAGTAATTCCATGTAAAAAATACATATGTATATGAAATAATTATATATTATACTATTCTGCAGATATTTTCAACTAACCACTAACAAAATTCTTGTCAGACTATAGATTAAGAAATGGCAAATCGAATCAAGTCTTCCTTTACGCACCTACGTCTGCATAGTATTTTATTTAATGCATTTATTTTAATGTTTGTTGATTCCTTAAATACCGTGAATGCGTCAAATTTGGAAACAAACCTGAAGCGACTTATGCTGAAATCTGATCTGCGAGAGGAGTTTGGGTTTCTATCTCGAGACTCCATCTCCATTAGAGGTTTCTGGATTATTCCCATGGCAACGAATCTCTATGTTTCGACGCCTCGTATCTTTGGAAATCTGCCCTGGCGTATCTAGGTGCACGTCGAATTTGGATATACACAGTGGTGATTCCCATCTTTTGTTTCAAAGTTGATGATGCAGTAAACGTATAATCGACAATGGATATTGAATTCGTTAAAACAAAACAAAATGATATCAAAATTTGTCACTGGCTTATTATACATGCTTAGTCCACCTCTGTAGTGCATATAGGACTTTAGGACTGCTATTTTGTAATAGAAATAATAATAACAAGTCGCACTACATTGAATGATAATTTATTAACACAATACAAATAAAGTGGTTAAAAACATATCCAAATATATAATATTATTAGACATATATTATTCATTTTTGAGCCAAAATAATTATACATACAAGATTGCACAAATAATAGTAACTGACATTAAAATTGTTAATTTCTTTAATTATTTCATGATCGAATGTGCAACTAACGAGACTGTTTCAAATAACGCACCTGAATCACTTAATGGTGTCGCCAGATGAAAATGTAGCCATCCACGCAAGAAACACTTTAATTTCCGTTCCGTCATTTCCGACATATCCGACGGACCTCGTCGTCGGATATCCGAGTGTACAGTTCATAAATAGAGGATTAAAACCGTCTGCGTCCACGAAGCTTCAGGAGTGAGTTTTTAACGCGCCGGCACGTTTTTGCAACTTTTGCCATTCATTCTAAAACTCTCCGTATATTACGTTTGTTAGTTTCAAATATCTACATTTTACGTATGTGTTTTTTATTATGAATTATGTCACTCTACTGTTTAATTTTGTCTTATGCCTGGATATTTTACTGTTTCTTTTATTGATTAACAACTTACATAATACCTGTTGTTATAAGCGTGTAATATTGTTTTAACGCGCTTTACTTCAAATGTTGAATGTACCTATATTTCTGACGATAAAATATTTAGGTTTTAAATTATGCATAGTTACATCTGGTAGAATAACGTGGTTTACACGTTCCTTGTGACAATCTCAAGACCATGCGTTTTGTTTCGACGGTATTCTCTCCCAGCTGTAAAATATTAGACGAGTGTTTGCCTTCGGTTTTCAAATATTTATGTGGAGATGTTCGGATTCTTAAACTAATTGCACGAGAACCTTACTAAGTGACGGATTGACGAACAGGGCCAGAAAGCATCCAAGACGTTCACGCCATGGTCTTATGATGTTGATCGTGAATGATTGAGCAGAATAGGGGGGGTCTCGCGTCTACTTTGACAGCACGAACATTTCAAACTGTTCCCCGAATCCCTCCGCAAGTTTCTCGCAAGACGGAAAACCGGCGGGGAGTAGATTAAAGCTTCTGCATTGAATATTTAGTTTCAACCTACACATTTCATGAAGAGAATCGACCCATCAGGATTGGCCATGTAATTATAGGAAAAACTTTATAAAGTTTTAAAAAATTGACGAAATATTCTGTAGACATATTTTTGTGCAAAATGGATTTTAAAAAATCAATAACGATTTTATATTTTATTCATTATTTCAACTATTTCCTAATCGATTTTTCATATTTACTGCATCGTTCCTTAATTGATCAATTATAAACCAGAAGGGCAAAACCATATTAGTCAGATTAGGAAATGCAACTGACGCCGCTTAATATAACCAACTTTGACGGAATACTGTAGACGACGTTGGAATGTTTAGGCATGTTTGTAATTGTTTGCTGGTGCATAGCGCGTTGATAAGGCAAACGAAACTCCCATCTCGATAGCTTTCAATGCGCGAATCAGCGACGCTTCGAGAGTACCCGAGGCAAGAGCTGAAATTAGGTCTCAAATGGCTAGGATGTTCGCGTTTGAAGTCTATTAGCAGTATCGGTTCATTAGTGAAATGCGGCGAAACTACACTTGATTCCTCAACTGAATACTCGATTCCAGCTCTGACCCATACGAGCAGCAAATGATAATTACGAATTTGAGGCCGCAGCTTAGTGCATAATGACACGAACGCCCATTTAAAACTATCTGTCTACTTTATATACAATAGTCACTGATTAACTATAATTTATTTATTAATATATTTTAATTTTACTTATTTATTTAAATTTTATAATTTTTTACAGTGTGCTTGATATACACGTTAATCTTTTGGTAATTGAATTGAAAGTTATAAATGGCATTTTGCAATAAATCAATTTTTCTTGTTTTAACGAATAATTAAAATTAATTAGAAATGAATTAAATATTGAATATTTATGTTATTACAAAAATATTTTGTTAGATGTTTTAGATTTTATATATGTGTATAATCTACACATTACTAGAATCTATGTAATACTAAACTTGACGTTATACATGGCAGGTCGTTCTGTCAAGCGTAATTCACATTAACCCATTAGAGCTTAAGCTCTAACGTGAAATATAGGGATGAAAACTGATTAGCTAATGCAAAGTACAATACATACATCATATGTACATGTGCATGTGTCAGTATAGTGTATATGCAGTAGTAATAACATATATTATTTTTCTCTAGTATTTTCTATACAGCGTGTCCCATTTTAATCGACCCACACCGGAATTTTGCTGAATCTAAGCCAGGTAGAGAAAAATGATCTCGACAAAAGTTGAAAGGGACGGAGAGGATCATCCAATGGTACCAAGGAGCTTGACCTTGAACTCGATTTTCAGAATTATTTCAAGGCCAAGGAGATTTTTTTAAATGTGATTTGAAAAGAGCGAAAAATTGTACGTTCAAAACGATACTTTCAATAAGGTCATGGCAAGGTCGAATGAACGAAAAATTTGCGAAAATTTACTTTTACTAGTAGTAAAAAAAGAGACTTATACGACGAGAGAGCCACGTTCTGGTACCAAATATTGGTAGACTTGAGATCAAAAGTAGAGGTTTCCATTTAAAAAAATCACTTTGACCTTGAAATTACCTTGACAATCGAGTTCAAGCTTCTTGGTATCACTGGATAACCCCCTGCACCCCCTTCAAATGTTGTCTGGATCATTTTTCTCTATCCGGGTTAAATTTCGCAAAATTCCGGTGGGGCGATTAAAATGAGACACCCTGTATAAATACGATAAAATAACATACATGATCAAGAATCTTACACATAAATTATTAATCATTCAATCATCTTGTATCTCGATGAACAGAATTATATTGATTCAATGTATATGATTATTCCAAAGTGTAATCTATTGAAAACGTAAATGGACGCCTAATTCATCGCAGGGGACGTAAGATACAAGAGCGGTGACAACTTACCCCTGGGGCTACTTGCTCTGTACCACCCGGGGTTACGCAACTTTAAAAGACAGATTTACGTGCGTCTCGAACATTTACGGGCGGAAAGTTTGCATCCGATGACATTTATATTTCGAGCGGGAGTTTCAACAATTCAATCACAGCCATCACAGGGTTAGCGAATTTATGCCGGAGCATAACTCGTCGATATCGAGTGAAACGAGCCGTGCAACTCAACCCTCGTAACGATAAATCCGCAAGCAGTCCGTAACGGCTTGGCATTATCGCGGAACGAGAATAAGCAACCCTCCGCCTTCTTTCCGATAAATGTGTGCAGCTTTTATATGCGTCCGCACGCGTGAGTCAGCGATCCCTCGAGACATATCAAGCGCTATAAAACAATTCGCTGACGTTCCGTCGAAGTGCGTGTCATCGGCGAAATGGCAAAGTTCGTCGGAAAATGTCCAACGCCGACCGCGTTGACGTGATTTCTGAATAATTCATATATGAATCGCCCACACCCTATACTGATGTGTGACGAACGTTCGAATCGCTCTTCCGAATCGCGGCTACACAAACTTATCCTAATTTGTTGTCTTCCGGAAAAACGACCGGAGGCAAAAAAGTGTGATGTTGAGACTTTTCTATACGGCAGTTACATTTATTTATTATTTTTTTTTTATATTTAAATATCATAACGTCCATTGATCATGTCTAAAACCAAAACAAAAAAATTGTAGAAATGATATGTATCTATATATAGTTTACAAAACATAATCACACATCGTTACAACTTATCGTGAAAAATTACATATTTCCATATAAATTTCTGCACCTATTTTCATCTATACCTACAGGGACCGTTGGAAATGGTAAATATACACGGTTCATTCGGTCTATCAATAGGCATCAATATTACTTTCCAGGTAAAATTTGACCAGAAAAATATTATTGCCTACGTAAAAATTTTGCATCCCCATAGGGCTACCATGTAATCGCTACAATGCCCTCTTCAAATTTCTTCAGCGCATTTCATAAAATTCCATATTTTCACACATGTTGTAGTATAGCATAATTCGATCTTCACAGATTTTCATCTGTTTTTCGATTGACAAGTGAAAAACAAAAAATATCGTAAATTTTAACACCATGTTGTCAAATCAAATTTATGATGTGGAGTTATTCATTAAGCGATTCTTAAAGATTTATAAAAAAGTTATTGAAAAAGGTTTGGTATAGTTTCCATTGTAAAATAAGTAAGATCGATTAATGTAGCGCTGACTATTAAATACTGGTGAGGTTTGCGTGATTCTGATAAATGCAGTGGACTTAATTGAACGTGATTAAATGGCGAACAAAGGCTTGGTTTCCCTTTTCGGCAGATTTCCTTTCCCTTTGATGAAGATAAATCTGCGACGCGAAAACGTGTACATCGCCGCTTTGAAAAGTATCGATCGCCTCCTGTTTTATAGGCTGCTATTCGGCTTCAGATGGCCTCCCGTCCGAGCGGAGTTTATGCAAATGTGTCTGAGTGACAATCGTGAACTCAAAAAGGGTGGATCGCGGAGCAAAACTAGAGGGATACTAAATAAAAAAGAGTGCGGGACCGTCAGTGATTGCAACAAGTTTCGTGAATTTTTGGGTTCCTGCTTCTCTAAATAGCTTTTCCTCCACTCGTCTTACCCATCTCGCTTGTCTGCCATGATACAATTTTAGTTACTCTGACAAAACAATGATAATGAAACACGACGGAAACAGGTATGTTAAAATAAAATTGATCTTTCACGTAGCAAACTTTGAATATCAATCAAGGTTTACATATAGCATTTGACTTGATGTACTGATCTTAAATATTTTGTAGTATTTTCAAAGATCCATTATTCAATGTCGTCATTCCTGTTAATAGTTTGGAAACTACAGACTCTACAATGTTATATGGCTAATCCACGATTGAAAACAAAGGGCGAGAATTATTTTCGTTGAAAAGTAATTCATCAGTCCATCAATTTCCAATTAAAATTGATGGACTGACAATCGAAAATCCATTTCCCGTTTCATCTGGGTTTAATGTTACGTGCCGCCGCCCGTGCATTTATTCGCCTCTGTTTTGAAAGACCCGTCAATGAACGGGCCATACACGCCGCTGCAATGAAGAGCACGATATAGATTCCCCCCCGTTTGGCTCAGCTGGCCCAAGACAATAGGTGTCCTTTAGAAGGAGAATTTTATCCTCGCGGAGTCGGTGGTCCGCAGCAACTGTGCAACCATCCCCCTTGCAACTCATGCCTATCGAGCATGAAGGCTGGCTTGCGGCTGGCTTTGCCAACTTTTCAATTCCGGAATTGGGCAACTGCATTCTATACATCCGCAGCCGCTTGTTAATGCTGCTCCCCACGAATCATAAAAGATCGCTCTCTTTCCTCCACCAAGAAACTTGAAAAGAGAAATCGAGAATAAAGTGCCGCGATATTATGCAAGTGCGTACAATATACTTTTCACTGGATTTTGCACTGGATGACACTGAAACCTTCCGGAGGAAAAATTGGCCAGGATGCTAGTTTGTCCTATGTCGTTTTGTTCTGAAACGGTCAATTCATTTTGTTTGCCTGAAAGGTTCAAAATACTGTACTTTTGCTTTCTCAACCTGCCGTTATATTGGAGATATTTTCGAATCGAATGCATAACCGCACTGTTTCATAAATCATATTTATATAATTTTTTAAACAAAAAAATAATATGATTTATTATAATGACGATTTTATTGAAATAATTTCGTTATCATGAACGAATAAAGAACTAAGTTGTACTAATATAAAAAAGGAATAGATTTCAAAGGCACAGTCAACGACTGGATAATATACGACTAGAATGGCGAGTACTACAACATCAAAGCAGCGATGTATTTCGTAATGTAAAATATGCTTCAAACTGACATAGATGGTACAAAGTTAAGAGGCTCAGCATTTATAACACCCACATTCTGTGTATCTGTGTTACTCACATCTAACCGCGTAAAATCTCATTAAAAATGTATTCGGAAATGTGTTTTAATATACAATGTATAATGCTTGTCTCATAAAAATTGTTCCTCTTTTTGATTATATATCGCCGCGTTATATTATTGTGTATTCAAAATTGAATCAGAGCGTATAATAACAACTTTGCAAAAATATATACATATTTCGTTGAAGTGAATAAAAAGATTCTAAAAGTGATGACTAAAACAATTTGATACCCCAGCATATCACTTCCGCTCTGCATCAGTTTAATGCAGTAGGTAATTCGCGCGATAAATTAGTCTTTAAATATGCGGTAATAATTAATATCATCCACTTAACTTATCTACGTTTTGTATTAAAACAGAAGGATAATAAGTGTATACAGTCCTAAGAATATATTTGCATTTACTTCAGATATTAGTTCTGGGTCGTCTGAGTTTCCTAAGTAGTGTTTTCAAGTTAGAACAAATATAGGGATAGAATTAGAGCCCAGATTCAGCTCAATTGGGGTAACGTAGAAATGTTGCCTGTGGGTTTAGGATAGCATCCGCTATTTCTTTTACGCGCGTATAGTTGGCTGGTAAGGGCAACCACATAATTAAGGGATATAGACGGGCGCGCTTGCTGTTTGTATTACCAACACCGTATACTGCTGTTATGTTTGGACTTAGCATTTATCATTTACTGTATAGGTATGCTGCATGTACCCTGCGGCTTACAGACAATATTCAGCCGATAGCATTCGATTACACAATGGCTGTTGCTCCCGTTATGCCTCTCTCCGTAAATGCTCTTATACAAATTGCCTGTAATTTTACGAAATTACATATACTATGGAAATACGATCGTACAAATGTATATAATAATCGTGGTTAAATTAATGCAAATTGAATAACGTATATAATGAATACGTATTTAATAATAAACATAAGCAATTATACATAAATGTTTACTATCTATACGAATATCATTGATCATTTATGAAGTTACTCGTCCATTAGATAAGTCATAATATTTTTATAATGCCAAATCAATCAAGTATATACTTATAACATTATGTAGGTCATTTTTTCTTAATAAGTCAAGTACCTTTTACTAGAATGATATTTTTTAAATCTTTTAATCGATTTAATAAGTAGTCAGTACTTTTGAAGGAAGACCATTAAATGATCTCTTTCTCTTTCAGTACACCGGCAGGTTCTCTTGTGTTCTACTGATAGTGTCTCTTACAGGGATCAAAGTATGCAGCCCAGATGGAAAGGTAAGTTTTTAAATTATTTTCTTACTTACTGTGTACGCAATCCTAAAAAGCATATATTACTTAAAATACATTATACTTCCTTTTTCAATAACTATATAGAAGGGTTTTTCATGACTGATTCCTATAGAGTATAGAAGAATTTCTTCTATCTCTAGTCTTCTCGGAAAATTTTGTCTTGACCTTGACCTTCAAGGTGATCTTAAATAATACAGAAATATGCCGTTATAAAGAAGTGCCAATTAAGCATTTGAATCGGACATTTTTTCCAGCTTTTATATATTTTCTAAGATAGTGGTGAAAGGAGGGGGGGGGGGGGGTGTGATATTTTTTTCAGCTGGTCAAAATCGGAACATACGAATGCCCGTAAATTCTGTGTACATGTTCTATTACTTAAAGGGTTCCAAAGCATCTCTTCTGTACGTCCCCCCATAGAGCTAAATTAACTTTTTTTTATACATTTTGGTTACATTTTAATGACACGTTTTGTTACATTTCGCGTACATTCTGATTTCTACCAGGGCTGTATGTTAAAATACTCCATTTACTAATCCACTGCCTTTAAGATCTTTAAATCTTTTAAATTTAAAGATCTTATCTTTAAATCTTTAAGATCATCTTTATATTTATTATGAATAAATGAAATAGTTCTAAACTGAACCTATTAACAAGTAGAAAGCACAACTGAGATTTTATTTCATTAGCACATCATCGAAAAATCTAAGTGTTGTATTCCATAAAGTAAATGCTCTTTTTACACGATGAAAATATGTGTCTACCTTAGATATCCCTTCTTGGAATCTGTACAGAATCTTATGTTGAAGAAACGCGACAAAAGGGCAAATGGTAACGATCGAATTCGCTAGAGACTCTTTTGACGTTTCGTATTTTATTGTAATGTCAACTTCGAGAGCTTGCAGTAATGTTTGCTGAAAGTCTCGAGATCGCGACAAGTAAACAAATTGTATACTCACTTTTTAAGCTGAAAATGGCAAATTCTCCCTCAGCACGTGTGCGTAAATGTGTGTGCCACTTCTTACGCGTGGCATGGGGTGGTGAATGCGTCGGACGTCTCGTGCAGAACGGCCTTGATTCCAGAGCTACGCGGAACACGCATCCGGGACACCCGTCGACAAGTCCCCTAGGGAGCTTGCAAGTTTCCCGGTGATTGGCAGCGTGAATGAATCCACGCGGCGTAGACTAATGTCGAGCGCCGCTCTTCTATACCGCTTGTCATTCTGATTGATAATCCTTCCACTGACAGAATTTCCGTCCGAATTCTCTTACCTCTCCTCTGTCTCTTGCAGTGTCTTTCTTCCTTTGTATACCTACATTCGTCTGTATCATTGTTTCCTAATGTTTATACAGTAAAGGCTTCTCTGCAGGGGACGTGATAATAATTTTTTTTTTTTTTTTTTTTGACAAATTTAGTTTGAAAATACATCCTTTTCAAAATATATATAAATGTTATAGTTTTATTAAGTAGATAAGGATTATTCTCAATATTAACCGTCATACTATTAACCTTCATAGAGATAGCTTTAATTATCATATACCATTAATAACGTTGGATTTAAATGTTCATGTATATACAATTCTAAAATCGTAAAGTGAAATTGAGCCTACTTTTGTAGAGGAGTTATTTTTCAATCTTTGAAGTTTGAATTTCTCTACCATTTATATATTAAATAACTTAGGAATACTATAATTGCAATTAAAAGTCATCTTAGAATGAACACGAAGGTGAGCTATAATAAACAGTTTTCCACTTCGATAGTCGCTATCATTGGACTTTCTCATCCGAAAACGCGGCTTTTCATATAAAACGGTAAAAGCTGTTGTTGGCTTTTATTAAATTGACCATCCTAAACAGTTTTGGAATAATACGTTATCCGCCAGAAATTGCAACATTTTTACAAATACAAAACAAAAATTAATTTTGTTTGTCACGTACTCGCAATTTCGTTTCCGTTTGTCTCACCCTATTTTTGAAAAAGTGGTTGATCAATCAATGTTTCACCTTGTTCCCATTCATAACAAGAGAATAATAACTTGGTCAGTTTAAAAAAAATAATTATAAATGATTTAACATCTGCACTCTAAAGAAAAGTAGATTATCCCGATGAAGGTGATGTGGACAGGTGGTTGCGATTCTGGAAATTATTATTTTTCGCTTTCTGATATTTATAATTTTCAAAATGTAGAGGGGCTACTAAATTTTTGCTACTAAATTTTTACTAAATCATAACACATTCCACTTTTGAAAGCTGTAATCTTAAAAAGTAATCCTAATCTAAATATGGTCCGATAATGAATTATATTGACGAGATTGAAAGTCGTGGAATGGCACTCCTACGTATGTACAAATAATAAATATGTTTAATATATAATATTATAAATGTATAAGAATATCATATTGTTCCCACGCGCATGCATCAGTAATAGCATTTCATGCGTATGACGTGTATATGACTGGTCGGTGGTTCTACCCAGATCTCATTCGTCATTCAGAACACCGTAGATTTACCCTATTTGCTATTACAAACTAAATTGATCCATTAGAATAAATATACTCTTTCTTATCGTTATGCCTGTCGCGGATAGTATTTGTGAATTAATCACTTTGATGTCTTAAAAAAGTAACATATTTTCTCGACGTTTTGGTCTGTTGTGGGCCTTATTCAGGACTAAAATGCAATATCTTTCATTCCTTCATTTATATGGGTCAAAAGGGGGTGAAAAAATCACGTAAGGGTGGGAAAAATGGAGGAAAACCCCTCCTTTTCCACTGAGTCATGTTTATGTTTATATTATGAAATTCGCGAGTAGTGGAGAATTTCTGGAATTACGATAACATTTTTCCTTTCTTCATCGCAACTCGGCCGAGCGTCACTTAAAATGTGATTACTTTCCCTTGCTAATATTTTTATATTATCAAAATCAAAAGTATGACTGGTACTGTGAACATGGTCTGATAGACGGGATTGGTTTCTTGTATGATGGATTTCTCATGGTCATATATATGCTTTTCTTTAATGGTCTTTTAGTGTGTTTGATCTATATTGATCCATGCTACTCGTATTTTGTCGTCAGGAAGTATATATGTACATCCGTGCATTTTCTTGTAAGACTCATTTGTCAAGAGACCCACCAGATATAATACGATGGATCTAGTGTAAATAGAGTACGCGACCATATAATAAAACTGTGCATCTCTCTTCATGTTAATAATCAGTATAGATATATATTTGTTGGTAATAAATACGAAAACCTGGGAAGTGCCCTATAAAAAAGGGCCCACCGTCTTAGTATAAATTCATATAAGATTCTTCTCTCCGAATATAAACTGAATTGTATTTCTAAATATTTTTCTGTCCTATTAAAGCGATAGCGGTCGAAGAGTCTTCAATTTATTTTATTTACGTAGCTAGCAAAATACTGTATACTGATGTTGATAAATCACTCAAAATAGGTCCGAGTTTGCACTAGTTCCGTGTGAAATATCAATATAATATTTTCCATAAATTGTGTGAAACTTTGATGCGGAGTTTTGATCTCTACTGGATATATTTTCACGACCATCTCAAATTCTGTTCTATAGTCATTATATCCGTATGTTAATAAAAAATTTACGTCGTCGGGTGGAAGTTCGTGAGCAACGAATACGAATCCAAACGGAATATTTTTAGTAATCAGAAATAATGTTGAGGTTCGTAAGTACAGACAATTTTGAAGCGAACATCAAATTTTGCGTTAATAATTGTATATTAATAAATTACATATATGTTAAATACCAACACTGTTTTACTAAAATCAGCTAATAAATGTATTAATTTCGAATTACCCAGTAGTCTGATAATAATATTGTATGAAATTTGTGATAAAATGTGTATGTTCATGCTACATTTTGGCAACTAAATTTTGATGTTTATATCCCAGACGTTAATTATTATTCATTACCGTCGGTTACAGCACATTAGCTTTTTTATGTGGACGATCTAGTAAACAATTTAATCAAAATGTTATTTAAAACTTAGATTAAATTAAATTAATCAAATTTGTCGAAATTGTCCAAAAAAATGAAATATTAAAAGAGCTTTAAGCAAATAATAGTTTTTATTCTTTATCATAGGTTATGAAATTTATAAATAAATTGTCTTAAATAAGTCTTTTAAAATATAAGAATCTAGCTCAATAAAAAAAGGACAATTAAACAATTAATCTTTTTTTTTTATGAAGAGTTTTGTAAATGAAGAGATAAAGTGGATTAATTTCAACGCCTTAAGTCGAGTTATTAATTTTCAGTACTTTTAACTGAAGAAATGCTTACTTTCTCTTTAAGCCCAATGTAAAAAAAATATGATCAGGTTTTTTGAACCTTAATAATCCCTAGTAGAATTTTGAGCGTGACACTTTGATAGAATAATAATTACGCTATTTCCGCCATCCGTCATATGCTATGACTTTTAGACTGCCGTAGAAGTTCGCCTAGAAAAAAAGGGAACATTTAATAAAAATAGCACGATTATGTTTAAAACATGTGCAGAATTAACATGCCCCTTTATAGTTCATTCAATCAAGTTTTTTATTCGGCGTAAGTCATCAATTTCTTATTACGTTTCTTAGCATTGCTCCCTTATCTCAGCGGACTCGTAGAATGGGTTGAAGTGAATTTCTTATATCGAAGAAAGACTTAAATGCACCTGATACTCCCTGGTAGAAACCTGTCCAGTTTTCTGTTACACTGCCCAGATACCCTATACCTTTAACATGAGAAAAAAGCAAACTGGATAGAAACTAGCCAAAAACTGGACTCACTTTCTACTATACTTTGATCTTTGCTAAAAAGTGTAATATAAACAAAATATTATACAAAATAAGCGAGTTGACACAATTGAAAAAATAACAATGCGAAATAATTGTATTAATTATTATGATTAGGAAAAGTTCTAATGAAAGACTGTATCTGAATATAATAATCTTCTCGTTATTTTCGAGAGAACAACACAAAAAGTTAAAAAAGAAACAATTTAATGAAAATAATCTGAATGACAATATTTTAGTATGACGTATACGGTAAGTCATTAATGCGTATAAAATAAGGTCAATATGTATATAGATAATATAGCGATATATCATACTCTTCATTCAATTTTCCATGCAGATAAAGTATTTCTTTAAGCATGTTCACCGTATCGCAATTTACGCTATTAGCGAGTATTAGTGTCTGAACTGTATGATGTACGGTGAAACTAATCTTTGAAGATTTACGATCAGGTGCCGCGCTTATACGACCTGAACTGTGAATTCAAACGACTGATTGTAAGATTTCAACCGTGAATCGACCTGTCACTCAACTCGCATAATAAGTAGACTGGATTTCCGTTTTGTAAAGCGGTCTTAATCGCAGTTTTATGAAAGGCCATAAAATACTGAGCCACATTTAAGCCATAGCTAATGGATCTTATTTCTTAAATCGACAAATGGACTTGCAGTTTGATCGCTGAGTGTGTTATCGCAAAAATAAGCAGGTCTGTATATTATATCACGAGGCTTTAATTGAATGATGGGTTATTATATTGTCATTTAAAGAAGCATCTGATATCGAAAATTATGACATGCTGCGAACTCAATATGTTTAATAAGATTTTCAGGTTATGTAGTTTCGAGGATCACATTAAGTCAATTTTTTTTTTTTTTTATGAAGATGGTTTTTAAAAAATGGGCAAACTACAGAGTCGAAGAAAAGAAGAACCGGTTCCTTTGCTCGATAATCCCACAAGACCCATATAGATGACTCCGCACTCTGGTCTCTCAATAACTCACTTCGCTTGTAAAATTAAAGATCTTGAGTTTCACACTTCAGTAATAAAATCCACGAATGCGTATACAATAATTAGATATTTATTTACACAGAGGATTCTCCAAAATAGGAGTATGTTATCTTATGATGTTAATATGTTAAACTGAACTAAAGTTTTCTCACTTCGTTGATTCCTAATTTTCAATCAATCAAAACTTTGAAGTCAACAGAATAATTCAATTAGGTATAGAGGACGACAAGTTGGCGCAGACAAGTTGGGTAGGAAACTATATTTTGCATACATTGACCGAATTATTAGCAATTTCATAAAACGAGATGAAGATTGTGAGGGCGTCGTAGACGTAATTGCTATTTCGTAATCCTAGCTTTGACGGGCATTTCGTTGCCTTTTATTTTAATAAATGACTTGGCATTTCGACATTAAATCCTCGTCCTACCAAAGCAAACATAAAATCTGCCCGTCGGCAGCTCGGTGGCATATAGCGTTATGAGCTCGCAAACGGAAGAGCCATTCCGCCGGCTATATAGCATTGTTATATACACATGCCCGCCTTTTTTATTACCTCCTCGCTGCAGATTTCATTAAGTTTCGTGCGTCCAAATTTTATTGGCAACAAACCGCGAAGTATCCTCTCGTCAAATCATCAGTATATGTACTCGAATTTTAACTTCCGTTTTCGTAGTAGCTATATGTAGGTGCACAAATTTGTGAATGGTTGCTTATGAATGCATTATCTTTCTTACCTACTATCTCTAAACTATATGTAATAATATAAAGTAGGGATGCATCTAAATTGTTGACGTTTCCCACCTCGAACGAATTTAATTTTCAGTTGTGACCCTTACTGCAACACGGCACGGATATTTGAATAGGATTAAACTTGTCTTAAAAAATAAAACTATAACTTTATTATGCGAATTAAAAAAAAATTCAATTTCTGATAACTGTAATTATAAAACAAAAACTATTTGTTTTTGGTTTACGTATTTGGAAAAATTCTTGTACGAAAGTTATGGAGAATCTGTATCTCGAGTAAATAAGCCGTGATTTGTTAAAACCAAATTTTTTACAATTAAGATTAAACACATATACGCAATCTTTTATAATAAAAAACAAACCTCGGAAAGGATCTTGCCCAAAAAACATTTTCTCGCAGACATGTTTTCCACCGAAGGCCTTTTCCTCGTCACCTTCTCCCCCCGGTGGAAAGAAGATGAAAAAAGCAACGTAAGAAACTTTCCTGGGACGTTTCCGTCGGTTTCACTGCGATCTAAGATTTTTCCCTTTTCTCCCGTGTATTCGGCGACACTCACGTAATGGCCGCAAGTTTTGAGCGATGTCCAGCTCAGCCAAACCTTCAGTGCGATTCGAAACTTTTTAAAAGATTGTCTTTCCAAATATATTTCCCATCCTCCGTCGTCAGGGAAGACCTGGAAAAAACGAAGGACAGGAGAAACGCGTTTCCTCAGCTACTTTCGCGATGATATATCTCGATGCTGAAATTAGTTACAAGTTGGGTACATATATATATATATATATTGCAAAGATCGGAGAGAAAAAGGTAGTGTGAGAAACGAGTGTATCGATATCAGCATTAAATAATAAGTTTCACAGTATGGAACTCTGGCAGTATTTTAATTTATTATTTTTCTCATGGCATCATGTGAAAAATTTTGACAATTCAATAAGTGTTCCTTTTAAGAATAAATGGGTATCATATACAGATTGTTTTTATTTACACTTTAAAATACTATTTCATAAAAGTTGAATATTATTAAACTTTATCATTGAATATATTTAACTTGTTGAGAATTAGATAGTGAGACAATTTTGATTTAAAATCTGAAGAGCAAGCAAATACATTAGACATTTAAGAGAGAAACGCTGAGAACTTAATTGCTATTTCCATATTACATTTTCCTCATTCCACTTACCACATTGACCTTTTCCTTCTTATGTTTTCGCTGTATACGAAATATAATTCGGGTCAACCGTATACCGTATACTAAATGTATGCAGTTGACAAAACTATTCTCTTGGTTGATATACGATCACTTCAATGATTGATGCAATCACAATATTTAACACAAACTTTTAAGAATCTTTACAGAGATTTTTAATAAAATTTAATTTCAGCCGCAGTAGTAAAGGTCGATTTTAGTAAGACGTGAGATTTAGACAAAATAATAAGACCTGAGTTGAAAATGTTCACCTTTTTTATCATTTAAGTTGTACAACTCTTTAAATAACGGTGTATATAAAATACTATGTGAGAAAACGACACTTTTTTTCATAACGAAACAGACCGGATTAGTGTAGTATGTATGACTGCTTTAGACGAGGTTAATAATATCGAATTTTAAATTGTATAATCTTTTTTTATATATTTATTTATTTACATTTAACATTTTTATTTGCTATTATTTCACATTCTGATAGTATGTTTATGGATATAAAGTCCAACGTAATTTTGTTTCGTTGGCTAATATAAAGAAAAATACAATACTTTGTAAAGCACACGTGTAGAAATCAAACGACATCCCTCCGTGGAATTCTTTAAAAGAATTTGGCAAGATAATTTAAAATAATAAGGTCAATCGTCAAAAATTATTTGTGACAGAAAGGAAGTTCGCTATATTTGTGACAGAAAGGAAGTTCGCTAGTTCTGTTATCCGGATAGCCAGGCGAAATCCAACGGATGAATGCCATGACGATATCACGGGTCTGGAGTGCTGGAGTTGCATCGCATTGTTACAAATAGGATTATTATCATAATAGAAGTAGTCTGACTAGACAAACAGGCGGAACGAGAAGGACTGCGAGTTTTCACCCTAAAGCCAGTATCTACCGTCTCTTTCCGTTATTTTCCCCCCAGGAAGACTTCGAAGCAGTTTGCCCTGTTCCGTTTCGGCTACTATAGCTTCATTATTCGGGAAGAATTGTCGCGATTCAAGTACCTTCATTATGCTTTTTCCGAGAATTATATAAAAGGAATTATTTACGGGTATGCGTACGAATCGTAAGAGTCACTCGTAATACTACGCAAGGCCAGACTATTCACTGCAGACAAACATTGGTGTAAAGGTCAGATAGAACTCTTGAACGTTCTCTCTAATTATTCTAATAGCAAAATCATTAAAAGAGTCCTTGAATTTCTATCATCTAAAAGGTAATTTTTTCAATCCGCTATGAGAATGAAAATATAATAATCTCTTTAAAAACTTTTTATTTATTTCAATGATGATTTCTCCAAAAGCAAATACAAAATAATATGAAATAGACGTACTAATATTATATTATTAATAGATTAGAATAAGAAGATAATGCCAATCGTTATTAATTGATACTTCGAGAGTTTTTATCTATATCCAAATCCCGAAGAAAAATTGTCAATGTTATAACATTTAGATCACGTGTCTTGTTTAATCATAATACCTCGACGAGTGTCATTTTTTATATCTTTTTTTTTATATAATTGTTGACTTCTTTATTCAACAATTAAGTTATTTTCTTACAATTAAGTATCTTTTTTTAATTAATATTTTTATTATCAATTTTTTCAGGAACACGTCTTAATATATTGATTTTTTACCAGGAAATTAATAGTTTATGAATTTGACATTTTCATATTTTTTCATTTTAAGTTTGTACAACACAATATAAATTCTTAAGGCTTTAACATATATACGTTATACATTATACAACGAAGCAGATTCGTTTTTCTGTAATCTTCTTTATAAAAAAATCTAATCACCCGATGTTTAAATTGTATCAAAATATCCTAGCATCGAGGAATCCATATACGTATAATATATATAAAACTGTAGAAGCAACCTCAATCTCCGGAAATTCAAAGGACGTTCAAAACGTGCATCGTATTTTTAACGAGTTCCCGTTTGGCTAGAAAAATGCGAGTATACACCTCCGCATTCGCCCGGCCCTTTATGTGGGCTCGCTATTCAAGTCCTACGATTTGCGCTAGCACTTCAGCACGTCGTCGGGGATGCAAGCCGCGCCTGCGACAATTATGCATTTACTCAGGTAGCGTCGGGCGCCTTTACTCAAAAACAATTAAACGAGGGCACGCGCAAGGGCAACCAACAATTGAGGATTTACTTATTTTTTGTTCCGACAGATCTTACACTCCCGGATTTCCTCGTTACGACAGGACATACGTTGAAGGCCTTTTTCCGCAGCTACGTGGTCGGTCGTTCTGGGGTGTTGATGATGAATGAGTTGAAACAGAGTCGTCAAACGCCGCGAGGCGGCTGAATGATAATAAGTAAAGAGTGACAAAAAGTAGGAATTTTTAGGAGAATTTTTAAATGGCTCCGCCATTTTGAATTTCTGAAAACTGACTTCAAATTCATAATCAGCGACCCAAAAAACCCCCGAATAACAAGTTCCAAACGATTTCAGTCATTTTTTTTTTAATTCAGGCACCTTCTGACCTCATGGATCATTGTTCGAGGCTTCGACGCC
>JAPYZR010003451.1:0-27007 GCA_030522945.1 Trichopria nigra
ATTAAAATGGGACACCCTGTATATGTATATTTGAAAGAGGAAATTTCATAAACATGACAATTGTTAAAAGAGATTCAACTATACTATACCATATCATACGACACTATACTGTGCTATAATGTACTGTACTATACTCTACTGTACCATAGAGGACTGTACAATACTATACAATACAACACTATACTATATACTACACTATACTACCCTTTACCATAATATGCTATATTATGCTATGCAATACTATACTATACTATTCTATACTATATATACTGTACTGTACTGCACTGTATTGTACTGTTCTGCACTGTACTGTATTGGACTGTACTGTAGTGTAATGTACTATGCAATATTCTATTCAATGCATGGAAGTATTTTTAGCGCGTTAACAGTATACGTGTATAAAATGTCTTTAATATTTTTGTTTTGCGTCCTCCAGAAATTTGTGTTATTTATTTGCAGAAAGTAGGACGATAAGAACTATAAAATATGAACATGTTTAGCAATGTTTAAAAATATGATTAAAAAATATGACATGATTGTAAAAGAAACTTTCCGACGCGTAATATCTGACGTAAAATCTCGTGCTCATTCTGAATATGACGTCAGGATTTCTCTAAAATTAATGGTTAAAAAGTTATAAACAATTGTTTTTACTTTGCAAACAAAAATGCGCGTATTTTGCAACTGGAAAAATTTTAGACGTAAAATCCGGATTAAAAATGGCTTCCGACGTGAAAGCTTTTTTTGAAGAATTTCAGGACTTTCTGACTCGAAAGGTAAGAGCTTTTTTAAAAAAAAAAGTATTCTTGATGTTCTATTTGTACAATGGAACAAATATTTCTCCAGTCTCTACGTTCTAAAGGGATTTTCCATTCATTTTTTAATTTAGTTAATAATTTTTATTTTTACTTTTAGTTATTAATGTTTTAACAATGTCAGCAGTTATTTACAGTTTATCTTTATATTTCGGACTGGGTTTCAGTTATTTTTAAATCAAAAACATTTCAGTGAATTACGTTCTTTGTCATCGTTTTTAATTTTTTTATGCTTGATATTTTTGTAATCAAATGTTTGTCTCTTTGTTAACTTTATTTTGTTACTTCATTAAATATTATTTAATCAACGAATTTTAATATAATTATTACAGTAATTGTAAACTTTTGTTTTTCTTTCGATTTTTCTCGTCCGTCTTTATCTCCGAGACTTTCAGGACAGTTCACCACTTATATCAATCGGTATTTTTCTAATTATCTATATGTATAAGTGTGCGGAAAAATGAGGGAAAACAATAGGGGAAGCTTAAATGTGATTTCTAGAATTGTGCTTTTGACTAATTTAACCATAATTTAAATGTCAATAAAAATTAATCCTGACACATCTTCGTTTACCTATTGTATTTTTGTACATCGAAATATTTCTAATTCTTACCGTCTTAAGAAATAACGATTATAAAATTTATTAAAGATTCAATAAGAAACAATAATAAATTCCAGAATTGCGAAACTCGACGTGCCCCGAAATCTCGGACGGCGCTGGATCGTTAGTGCTAAATAAAGCGCTCAAGATCAGCGAGTCAGGATGAATCGCAATAAAATTTATCTTCTCTCTTTCGTTCATTACACGTATGAGTTTGGGAAGAAATCAAATGCAGATTCTTTTTGAGGCATTCGACCCTATATACTTGTCCATATCGTGGTAAATAAAATTTCATCCAAATCGATAGGGCTTCGAGAACTTCAAACACGAATATTTTTCCAGATGCTCGGGCGTATACGCATTTATCAATAAAATTTGCTCGATTTTGACTTGGGTTCGAAAAATTTGACGATATGTGATAAGCGAATATAAATTATGATAATGTAGTATTGCAACCAATTTGATTATGGGATGCACAGTTTAAAAAGGCGATATATTATCGTTCTTTATATTACGAACGATGTTGAGGGATAAGTTTGTTTAATACCTATTTCTTCATGGTAATATCAATTTTTAGTGCCCGGATTAAGATGTATAATGCTTTGTTGTGATCGAAAATATCCGGCAAAATTATTATCATTATTTTTTTTTTGAAAAACACTTGGATTCTCTTGATTGAAGGGAATACATGAGTGCAACGCCATCTAGCTTCTTTATATGTACGATACAATTATGCGACATTTACTTTTTTTCAATTTTGACAAAAAAGTGTGGGGGATTTTAAAGAGAATAATGATCGTGCCAACTACTCAAAATTACAAGAATCCCAACAAGCAAACACGAACGTGTAACAGTTACAAATGAGTAAAGGTTGGTTCTTACATAAATGTTACATTAATGTTACATAATTGTTACATTGCAGTTGACTGAAAAATGAATCGCATTTCGACATAATCTTTTGTTTTTAAAATGAATTTTATACTATTTTTATAAATAGTTTTACTTTGCTACTCATATTGTCGAGAAATATGTATATATTTATTTAGTTCACGATACACACCGCTAGATGCGTACTAAACCCGAATACGAAATTGTCCAAGTAAGTAGTACACAATTAGCAACTATATATTCACATTATTATTGTTGTTGTTGTTGTTATTTGTTATTATTATTATTATTATTATTTATTATCAAATTTTATATAATAAATTTTTGAAATATTTAACTACCCTTTAAAGTTTTTTGAGTGAAAATTAAGCTATACTCTTCTAAAGGAGTGAATTTTTTAATCTTAATTCTGTATAGGATAAAGTATAATTCTGTTTAAAGTGATTGAACAATTGACATTCCAGAAATTGTAGAATATTGTCTTATTAACAAAAAGAATATAACGACGAGCCGAGTCAATAAAACACAGGATTAAATTAACATCCTTTATTTATAGTTATGTCTGACGTTTCGATAGCTACCACCATCATCTTGAGAGACTACAAAATTAATTTAATAGCATCAATAATAAAATTAAAACAACATGGTTATAATTAAACAATTTTTTAGGAGTTATTATGTTGTAGTTACCTCACAATTAATAAAAATTATCACTATTTACAAACATAATAGAGAGGTTAATTGGACCTCCACGTCAATAATTATATGCATGTAAACTGTAACACAAGACTTAAGGAACTGACATCATTCAAACGATCGTTTATTTTTAGTCGTTATATTCGTTTTGTTAATAAATTTATACCAAGTGTTAAATTCTAGCCAGTTGTGACTTTATATCACAACTGTCTCTATAGTAAAATATTGCCCTTAAAGTTAAAGCTTGCATAAACATTAAAACATGTTAAAACGGATAAAGAAATGTACGTATGTATGTGGGAAAGATTTAAACGACCAAATTTCAATTGGAGTAATTCGATGAAAAAAAAAAACGGGAGAAATGCTGACCCCTTGTCTCCAAATTCAATAGTTCGGCCCAACCCTACGCTCTATACAGAATAGGTCGAAGTAATAAATACAGATCCGACCGGAATGGAGACGACATCAAATGGGCGCAACGTCGAACGATACGTTTAAAGAAAAACGTTTACGTGTGACCCCTTAAGAGCATCGTATAATATACGCTATATATTGACACACAGAATACTTAAATGGAACATTGAACTGCTAATTTAGGCAATATTATCTTGGCAGTATATATATATATATATAGTTAACAAGTGGCAGATATAATATTCTCGAGATAATGAAAGTTAAACGATAAAATAAATCGTTTTTTTATGCATATTTTTGTTGACCGAAATTATCAAGGTAACATTTAAAAAGATATATACATATATATGTTGTATTGTACGGAATTTAAATTATTTGTGGACTTTCTATTTTAATATCTTACGCGCACCGGAAGGTAATATTGCAGCAATATTGCAGAAATATTTCAACAATATTACGTCAAGATACACATCACTAATATCTTTGTGAAAATATTATTGAAATACGACAGTGGTGGGACGCTGTATTATATATCCTTCTTCTACATTATTGAAATATTGCAGCAATATCACGCAGTTACGTATCCTCGCGTAATATTGCCCGCTAAACATCCTTCCTAAAACGTTGCATTATATCCATTTGTTAATAAAAATGTAACTTTTATTACATAGAAACTTTACATTACTGTGTCTGAAACGTTCCACCGCACCGTAACGTGGAATAACGTTTCATAAATGTAGCACACGCAACGTTACAATTCGTTCAAGAAGTTTGAAAATAAGTTTACATTGCGATCTTCTCGGAAATGTTTCACACTCCATGTTCCTGAAACGTTTCAAAATTACAATGCCGCAAAAAAATTAAACCGGAGACGTTACTATATGTTACTTTGTATGACGTTTTACACGACACGGTTCGAGAATGTAAATATTACCGTAATAGTACCGAACCTTATGGCAAGGTTAAGTAATGTTGCTGTAATATTGACAAACTTATAGCAACATTACTTAACCTTGTTATAAGGTTCGGTGTTATCAGGGTACAAACTCACAGGAACGATTCTCCAAAATTACATCTGCAACGTTACAATTTCCACAAGAAAGTTTCACATATTCGCAAGGAGGTGGCATTACGATTTTTTATCAGTACTGTATGATTTTCTCTCTCGAATGAATTAGTAACACTTCCATAGAGGTACTAGTGTCGATATTGTAAGTTCATATATACTTTTCAAATGTAACGTTTCATTGTAACATTTCCGTAACAGGACATTCGCATCCAGAATATACATGTATATATTTATAGATGTATGTATGTATGTGTGGTTTTCAAAATTTTCTTGATATGACATTCTGAATCTTGCACGGAAGTAATAAAAGCAACGTTGCTAAAATAAGATGAAAGTCTCAGAGATTTTTCAGTGTAGTTTCACTGTATACTGTAATTTTAGAAATTTAGAAATTCTAAACGCACATTAACTTTTCAATTCAAACGTTTCGCTGCAACGTTTCTGACGTAGGACATTCACTGTTTCCAGAACGTTACAGAAACATTTGTGAGCCAAAAATTGTAACATTACGCGTGTGCCATGAAACGTTGCAATGAAATAAACAAATACATAAATAAAATTATATAAAAAATATAGAAAATAGAAAATTTATAAGTATCGATAACAATTACACGAAACGATGATATTAAGAAAAATATATTTATGAACATATGGAAAATGTAATTATTACATTATAAAATCTTACTGTCATGAAGATAACGTACTTCTTTCCATTAAAATTTATGACATTTTACTACAGTTAATTCTCGTTAAACTATTTTTTTTGTAATTAAAAACATTTTGAATAATATGCAATATTGCAATTGAAAGTTCATGTAAAAAAGGAAATCACTTTGAAAAGAATGTAGCTTTTATCTGCAAATTAACTGCATGATAAGTGTACGGTCCATTAATCTATAGATACTTAAAACGAGTGTTTTTTTGGCATCGACTGTATACCGGCGGCGAGGTGCCACGTGCTTTCCTATATCGTTCCTATACATGGAAAATGTCGATTTGGACGTTCGACTCACGCTTTTCAGGGACTATTTTCAGAAATTGCTTAGTGGTTTTGCCATACAGCTTACATATATATATATACATATACGACGGGGTCCCCCGTATGTATATACTTCGGAATCCCCGACTCAAAAAAGGTGTTAAAAAAGCGCGATCTTATACATATTATTCAAACAGCAGGGACTTGCACTCGAATCGACGGGAGCGTGGGTGGCGAAAAATTGATTTCGACGCCGATGACATTTCAATTTCCGAAATTTTTATAGGTGAATGAATTTCGAAAAGTCGAATTCCGTTATGCTACGATACATTATTATGATTATATATTATGATGAAGTAGTATATTAACGATGTAAATGATGATAAAATGTTGCAGAAATGTTCCAAAAATGTTGCAAAAATGTTGCAAAAATGTTGCAGAAATGTTTTTTTTTAGTTATTCCCTAGGTTTGATTACTAGGCTATTATTTTTTAAAATCTCGATGTGGAACATTAAATTTTATTGAATGATGAGGTTCAACGTAGATGATAAATATTTTAGAATATTTTAAAACTTCAAATTTCATAAATTAACCTTGAATGTACAGTAATTGTTTTTTACTATATGCAGTTAATTTATTGTATATGCAGCAGACAAAAATTAGTCTTTGTATGATTTGTTGGTAATTACATTGACAGTAATTTAATTTTGAAATGTTTCTGTAGTGAAATTCTTAAAATAAAAGTTTAAGTTAAAATAATCGATTTTACCATCTGATAATATTTAACAAGCTTTTTTTCCTACAATTTTGCGTTTGCATTTTTTTTTTCTTTGTGTATATATATATATATATTTGAAATATTCTACGTACATTCATAGTCAACATTGAACAAAATTCATTTTTGACGTGATAATATTTCTCTACAAATTTATTATTTTTAACATTTCTTGAATTTTTTTTTTTTTTTTTTGTTGGAAAACTATGCAAAAAACGAGAAAATTGCAAACATAAATTTGTATTGAGAAGTATAAAGAATTAGCGTTGAAGTAAATTTTCTCTTATTTCTATAAAAATATTTGAAAATTTTCAGCTATACTGTCTGATAAGGTTTAGGTTATTAAAATAAAATAACACCAGGCATTTTGAAATATAGATTTAATATTAAATATTGTACGCGAGCAGTTCTACTCTCGCGTGTTTATAAGAGTTTTTCACAAGACCACAACAAGGTTATGTATACGCCTCGAATATCGGATTAGACAAACTGTAAATAATACATTAGGAATAAACAAAATCCTATATGTTTTTATTGCAAATAGAATATATATATATATATAGTTCGATATTTCTAACACTGTCAAAACACGCAAAAAATTGTATTAAAAAAAAGAACGTATAAATGTTTCAAATTTAATTTTCAAAAGTCTAGAATACATGTATATTAAGTGTATACACAATATGCAACTTCGTAATGTATACTCTGCGTTACACTATACACAATAAACAAATAGCACATTATTCGCATTTTTACTATATAATTTATATTACATATATGCAAGAATAATAAATAATTAGGTATATTTTAAAAGTTATATATATATATATTTTAAAACAAAGAGAAAATCGTGCTTTTATGTTTCTGTATGACATTCCAATATCGCTTAATAAGAAACTTCTAATAAAAGTGTAACTGCGACCAAATCCTGTTTATTTCAAAAGGAAGAAAAGAAACGCTTAATTGTCTTGGACGATGAAATGAACCCTAAAGAAATGCGAGTAGATCGTTTGACACGTGTGGGGTAAGCAGTTCGAGGTTTTTATTTATTTATTTATCTTTATCGTGGATCCGTAAGTGACATTTCGCCACGCGCTCCGTTCCATTCAATTTATTTACTCGACTGGGTTCGTCTTCGAGTTGTCTCGTTTTTTCTTTTTTTTTTTTTTTCTTTTCTTATATATATCGTCGCATGTATGTATATTTATTTATCGTAGATTGGCTGTGATGATTTAACACGTTGTCCAAACTCAGTAATACAAAGAAAATAAAAATAATGACAGTGTGTTTACAAAAAAAGAAGGCAGAGAACGTAAGAGTAGAATAAAACTCGTTCGATTATCGATTAGATACTTTTTCCGTGCTAAAAAATAACATTTTTAACATTACGAGCGTTTTTCACGATTTCGCGCCCTCGGGCGAATAATCAAGCTTCGCGCCCGTCGCATTAAAAAGTATGTATACTCTCTTGATACATGATATACTCGCGATGCTGTCGATATAAATATGCACATATAAATTTTGTCTGTTTATTACTAATTTAAAAAAATGTATAAAATTCATATTCAAACAAACAAAATTATATAATATATCGTATTGGCAAGATTATGAAATATGAAATTATTCTAAAATACTATATTTACATACATCCAAGAAATGACAATCGCTGATATATTTATAGCCTTTAATTCACTTGAGTTTTTAAAACCCGTCATAATTTATTCTTTTCAAATCTTCTATAGAATATCGGAATATTCGTATGACGTGTGTATGTGTGTGTTTATATAAGACGATTATTTCTAAGATTAAATATTCAAAATGGACTCCATTTGAAAGAGACTGCTATTTTTATGCCGACTATTTATATTTTCCATCGAACTATATAATATACGAAAATCCCCTAAGCGTAACAATACGTTTTCGTACCTATATTAATGTATTGTTATGATACAGTAGCGTTGTTATTTTTAAATAATGTTACTTATTGGTTTATTTGTATGTGACAAATAATAACAACAATTTAAAACCATTTTCATAATAATAATAATAATTTGACAATAAATTTATACTAATTAATCCATTCCATAAATCGATTATGTAATAAAAAATGTAATTAAATAAATGAAAAAGAGTAATCGAAATGTATATTACGAATATATATATATATATATAACGTAATATTATATAAAAGTTACCCAAAGTTTTTCATATATATATTGAATAACAACACATTTCATTACAAGTGCGGGAAGTGCACTAAAAACAATGTAGGATATACGAGTTTCCCTCATATATCGTATATATACATATATATCGTACATATATATGTATACATATATATATTAAAGAAAAATGTATTTTATCTATATAGATAAGGAATCGAGGTATTGATTTATAGAAACTCACCGCCGTCAGCATAAGTCTCCGAACCGTAGCCATCTTGAAGACCATTGGCCCATGTTCCTTCGTACTTGGCGGTGGAATTTGTTGATTGTCTCACGCCGTAACGACCTTTGAACCCCTGAGTCCATTCTCCGCGATAAAGCCAACGTCCACGGGTCTCCATACCGAGACCGTGGCGTTTGCCGTTCTGCCACTGTCCTTCGTAATAAGAACCACTGAAATTACAGAAAATCCTTTAAGATTAATTTGATCGAAAAACGACATATATTATTAAAATATTTTAAATACTTAACAATAAAATACTTAAAAAATATTATTAAAATACATTAATACAAACTACACATTGTTAAAAATACCTCAAAACATTGAAAGTGACAGTTACGTAACTGTTACGTAGTTGTTACGTAATTGTTACATAACTGTTAAAATTGTACTTGATGGGAAATTAAATTGTGAATGCGATTATTGAACTCGAGGGTTGATATTGTCAAAAGACAATAGATTGGAGAGACGTGTAAAAATTTCTTAAAATCCTTTCATGAATGGAAATAAATATTAAAAAACAAAAAATTAAATCATTAACATCCGTAGCCGCAGATATTACAAAAGCTTGGTCAGTTTTAAAAAACATAAACATTTTCAAGTCTGTCTGAGTAATCATTGAATTCAAAGGCCAATTCCATTAATCGAAATAATAACGAATACGCGACCTTCTGATGATTACTCCAATATTCAGTCTCCGCAATCCGTAGCAGATCAATAGACTGAATCTACAATAGTAATATTATAGCATTTTTTATCACAATTGCTCGTTCATACGGAAATGTTCCATTCAGCTGAAGATGCGAGCTAATTACAAACGTACAAGCGACGGTAATCGGTAATAATACTGTAATAATATTCCAACTAATCGGAGACTATTAATTAACGAATTTCATCCAATGAATGAATACATTATTATCTGTGATGAGCAATTTTTACTCGCGTAAATTGAATTAGGGTTAAATATAGTTGTACAGGAATTGTCAACATGGCGGAGTACGTGTGATTCGAAATCAAATTATTTCTACAGTACGCCATAATATGTATCAAGGCTGAAATTTCGAATTAATTTGAATCAGTCATTTTGTATTTAAAGAAATAAAATAAATTAAAAAATTAACGATTATTATTTTATTATAAATAAATGAAATACAAATATATACATTGTTAAAATTTCATTAAAATGCGAATGTGCCTATACAAAGACGAAATGACATTCATTGTAATTATATTTTTACGTAATAAAAATAATCTGTAATTTCGGTATATATGCGCAGCACGAAACGAAGTTTCAAAACGCGACATTGATTAAATTGTATTTCAATTGTACAAATTAAAATAACCTTGAAAATTGTGAATTTCCGTATAATAGCACAATACTATAATGATCATTATTATATGAAATAAATATAATAAAATAAGAGGTTTATTTAACGCATCATTATCATAGAACAAACGTTTCTATAATCATTTTGCCGCCAGAAACCGAAGCATCTGTCAAATACACGATGATCTGACCTTGTTCCAGTTACGCATTATTCACGCCGCACCTTTGCTCACGTCGAGATTTATCCTTCCTAGGAATATCTCCAATTCAGAAAAACGGAATTTTCGTGAATTTTTTGATAAAAAAGAAAGTTCATTTTATACCATTAAGTTCAATGTCAACAAAAAATGTTGAAATTTTTTTTTTGTTTAGAAAAGAAGGAAAACAAAAGAAATATGACTTCGAGGCAAACTTGTCACGAACGCAATTCGTTTTTAATCGATTAATTACGACTTTGATGTCAAGGGGTAGAAATTCATAAGTGACAAGGAGGTTCGACGTGTGTTAATCGTTATTAAATTTTGATAAAATGGCGGGTCTAATTTTGCGACTTTGACGTCGTCGAGCAAAACCACAGTTGATTGGTTCCATGTAAATTTCCCTAAGTACATTAGAAAATCACTATTCTCTTGAATTAAAATTTGTGAAGGTAAATTTCAGATTTCTGAATAGGAAATTTAAATCTTTCACGCTTTCGAAGTGTTTGTGTGATTTTGGACTGTTTGGGATTTTGGACATTTCGACATTTTACTATTTGTACAATCTGCACTTTCGTAAATTTACCGTCACAATTTTTAATCTTTCGTACATTTTGAATGATTGTATTAAAATTTCTGGATTTTCACTCCTTTGCATTTTGACCAGTTAGGATTGTGACCAACAATATGATTTTAATCAAAGGAAGCTCTGATTAATAATTAAATTTGTTATAGAAAATTATTTCACGAAGAAAATTATATAGAAAATCTTTTCACGAAGAAAATAAGCCGTTCTTATGACACACCTCTTCATTGTCGAAAAATGTTTAACTGTGCGACAGAAAAGTAGGTATAAAAGTGGTATAAGTATATGGTATATACATTTACGATATATACGTATATAGAATACGGTATAAAGTATGTTTATTATTAACGTTTTAAATGCCTACATATACATTACGTTTATGAAGCGTATAAATGTAGTTTGTGAAATACATAATTATATTTTACGTATGTATAAAACGTATATATAGATCGTAGTATTTACAAGTGTAATAAACGTATTTGTAGAACGTTTATAATTTACGAGAATAAAGACAAAAACATCTTCACACAAAGTTTATTAACCGAATACAGCAAACGTTAATAAAAGGGCTAGCATATACCATATTTATTTAAAAATATTAAGACCATCATTTCCCTTCAGACGAATATAATGGGAAGCGTTTATTAAACGTTTAAATATCATGTGTAAAATATCGTATTACGGCTTTCGTATGTTAAACGTATAAAAGTCATGGGATTTGTAAGTTTAATAAGCGTATTTGAAAAACGTTTGTTATTCGTGAAAATAGAAACACTTAAAAAACGTGTTTACACTACATTTATTAACCGAATACAGCGAACGTTGATAAAAGGGTTAGCATGTACCATATTTATTTTAAAATATTGAGACCATCGTTTCCCTTCAGACGAATATTATGCGAAGCTTAAACGTTTAAATATGTAAAATGTGTAAAATATCATATTTGCGTATTTGAAAAACGTTTGCCTCACGTTTAAAAAACGGTATATCAAGACGTTTTGTAGACGGTCATCAAAACGAGAATTATACGAACTTATAAAACATTCTAATATATCCCAGGTTTATACCATACGTTTAAACCCGAATTATAAACGTTTATTGTACGATCCAGTTATTATGGGGTAAGGTCTTTTTCTCCTCATCTATACTATTGTTATTAAAATTGACATCCTTGAACCTAAAAACATTGCCGAAATTTCCTTAAAGAGTTTTATTTAGGTTAGGTTAGGTCCCTGCTAAGATTGAAAGTAACAGTTACATAAGATTTCCATAAAGTGATTGTTTGTGCTTACATTGGTCATACATGAAAAAAAAATACATCTTTCATTCTTTGAATTTCTAAAGAGTAAAAATTTCACTATTTTTGTAGAGTGAAGTGAATGATTTTGAAAAAAGAACAAAACAATTGCAATTTGATTACAATTGTAAATTGTACACTCATTACGAAGATACGCTTTAAGCGTCGTTAAAATGGTTTTCACTACTTCAACGAAATTGAAAGAATATCTGTAGTGTAGAATAATTAATCTATTTTGTATAAGACGATTTTTTATTAATCTTGTTAAATGCGTAGAGGAAATGGACAATATAAGACCAAAAATGGACGAATTGAAACGGAAACAGCTTTAATGCGGATTTGATGTGACTGACCGGCACAAGTGCTTGTGAAAGTAAGTGAAAATAACCGTAACTGATCAGACATTAAACATTCACAGACGATGTATACTGATTTCCATTGTTCGAAGGAAATTAATGTTTATTTATAATTCTTGACTTTCGTCATGAAGTCTCTGATTACGTATTTGACTTCAAAAGTCCCAGATTCAAAATGGCGTATCAAAGATGGAGGAATCGCGAAAAAATCAATTTAATGCGATTTCAAATTTTTTACTTTCTATATTTTACATTAAATAATACTATTAAAATACTATATATATTTAATTTGAATTATCGTAATAAAAAAAAATAGTAGATGATTAACGCAACTAGAAATCGTAAATAATAAATCTAGTTAAATCATTTATTTGTCTCACACTATGTAGTATTACACCAGCTTGTTTCAGTTTATACAAAAAAAAACGACTAGAGTTTATTTTGAACCGTTTTAAAAGTGCAGTTACATTTGTTTTCCCTACAGCAAACATCTTTGTTTAGCAAAAGTTTCTCTCTTCCCTCGCGGATAGAAAAATACATTGCCACGAGAAAACCACGCTGGCGTACTTCTTTCAACAGAACGTAATAACTTGAGTGGTCGTAAAATTGTTCGTTAGTCCCTCGCGTTCTTTAAACTATAAGGTGATTCTCGAAGTATTCTTAAGGATGATTTACAACGGCTATTCTTTATAATAAAGTTCAGCGGCTTTTCTCATAAATCGTTTGTGGGCAATGCAACGACTCTCATTTTAAGACATTTTATTGATAATTTTATTCTAACGCCAAGTTCTCCGGTTCTTCGATTTTGGGAACTTTTTTTTTTCACGTCGCAAATTACAGTTTTTCCGCCTGACTTTTTTTTTCATTTATTTTTTGCGATTATCTCACGAACAAAAAGTCGACTCTAACGTAAAATTTACCTTGAATTTGATCCTAAATCGTATGAAACCAGATGGCCCCTGGATTATATGTAAATGCATATAACACGGGGTCATCTACTTTGGACGTTCGTTTTTTTTTTTAAGCTTAAGGTAGCTAGACCCTAAACACCTATTATTCAATTAGATTTTACATACTGGTATATTGAGGTTAGGTTTTTAGATTTATAGTTTACATCGTTTTTGACTTGCATAGTTGGGGTCTAGCTACCTTAAAGAGAATTTCTTTCTATTTTACGTAAAAATATGACGATGTCAAAAAGTAAGAAAACCTTCAATAACAGAATTAAAAACATATTTTAGGTAATCAGTGGATTAAAAATCCAAGTACTAAACAAATAAAAAGTATTCTTCTTATGCAAAAAAAAAAGAAGAAAACTCAGCTCGTAAATTTGGAGAAAAAAAGACTATAAAATCTATAACGTTTATCAGAGGTCGAATTTGTCTTGAGTGTAAATACACCCGGGGCCAGCCACAGCTTTATCTAAGCAAATCCATAGTAAGCATCGATGTATCTGTTGGAAGTCAATCACAGCTATTTCAATGTGAGCTATTTTTATGTTTCCCTCCACCATCGAAAAAGGCAGCGAAATACAAACGAGCTTGCACTCGCTTTTGCACGTGGAAGCTTTTTCGTTTCCTTCGTTGATAAAGTTGCCATTGACCTTCGATTGTGCTGCTTTTCGCAGAGTCAAAGGTTTGTTGCAATAAGATTATTATTGACAATCGAAAAAAACCGAAATAATGTTATGTTACATCTCAATGGTTATTCCATTTGTAGGAGTGTGATTGGGAAAACGTATAATATCGGAATCTGAACATGATTTCATTAATCATAACGATTAATAAAGTAACTTGCCCCATTCCAAGACATTAAAATATATGCGTGTGTGTATATTCGCTTATTTATATTTTACCATGAAATTTATATATTTTTGATAGTTTTTAAACATTTTTGTTGAATTTTGTTTGCGTCGTCTTTTGTTATTTTCATCGCTTCGTTTTGTTTATACTTTCTTTATTTTCTTGTGCTTATTTTCGAACGTATTCGATATTTTTGTCACCTTATTTTACTTTCATCATTCTTAGTTATTTCTGTGAATTTTAACCATTTTCCTTATTGACTTTCATTGTGATTTTTGGCATTAGGCGCAATGAAAACGATGAGTGCAATCTTTTGTGGAAAAGAATGAGTATTTTAGGTTTTAAATTGTGCAGTTATCGGTTAATACGATATACATTTGTGTATAGTTTAACGTTGCATACACTACAATACGTATATTTGTACTACTTGTACATATTACATATAAGATGAAAAATTGCGTTTTGCTCCCTAAGGGCTAAAATGAACTTTCACTCCATTTTTTTTTAATAGAAATGAAAGAGGAAGTAAATAGAAAATGTAAATAAGACCTTATATTTCCATCAGCCTATAAAATAGGAGTATGATAAATGCCGCTTTGTTACGAGGAAATTTCACATTTTTTCGAATAGTTGAAAATGGTCCCTTTTTTGAAGGAATCTGTCAAAGTCACGACTTGAAAGCGCGCAAATTTTTCGTCAATTAAGAAGTAATTCCAGAGCTTCAAAAGCATGCCTTTACTAACTTTTGGCGAAACGTGACCTGTATATATATATATACACTGTGAGGCTATCTGTCCTATTAAATGTCGACGTTAGAGTTTGGAAATTGTCTGCAGAGAACAATGCATTTGGAGCGTTAACTCGGTTAGAATCTGCGCTAATGCAAACGGCATAAAGTTGTTAGAAAATAGGTTAGATCGCCGCAAAACAAAATTCACGAGATCATTCATTATGGTCTCTATTTTCGTGCGTAATTTATTAATCGCTCGTTAAAATTATGACTTTTTCTCGATGTCAATGTTCGTATTTACTATTTTATTTATATTCTATGATAATAAAAAATAAAGTAATCTTTATTTGTATAAGAGATAAAATTAGGCGATTTCTTAAAAATAACACATCAAAAAATGAAAAACGAAATTTTGAATATTTCATTTAGTAAATTTTTTCAGGTATTTTTATCGCTTTCGAAATACCTTTTACAGTTATTCGTTTTAATACGTTTTTTTTTTTTTTTAATTTTTTGTTAGGGGTGTTTCGCAAATTCTAATCATTGTTTTCATTTTCGAAGTTTCGATTAGTGAAGAATCTATTGTTGGAAGGCGTGTAAGAAATCGATTTTTGTTGCAGATTTAGAATCCCTTCGAAGAGGTGAGCTGGGAGATGTTGTCATTAGTGTAAAGCTCATCACTGGTTAGAGTGTCAAATTTTGGACTCGCTTTTCTAGAAATCTCGGTTCAAGGTTGATTGACGCAACATTTCAGAAAGGGACGAACCAATCGTCATAAAAATACGCTAAAATATATAACGCCATTATATATTTTTTAATAACTTTATTATAAAGACTTTTGTTTCGATATAAATTTTGAAGGCTTTCTTAATTTATATAAGCATTTTCTATGTAAATAATCTTATTTGCAACTGTTGAAAATTAAAAATGTTATAATTGCACATTTTAAAAATACTGAATATTATATCAATAATAACTCGAGTACAGAAAAAATATGTTTTAATAAAATCTATTTATTTAAAACTTTTATTTTAATATTACTTTTATTTTCTTTTTAATTTCAAAGACTTTTGATGAATTGTTTGTTTTTTATTAAGTGACGACACGTGATCTCAATTGCATTGCTCGAACTTGTTGCAAATGTTTATAAACTTTTTCAAAATATTTTAAAATTCACGTTACTTGCCATTTTGAATTAAAATCTATTAAATATAAATTTTTGACGATAATGTTGGAAAACATTTTTTGTAATTATTTTTATTCAGTTCTTTATTGCCAATTTAATTCATGTATGAAAAATTGTAGTGATTGTGAAACAATACTTAATGAACTAAAATATTTTTAATTGTCGTAAATTTTTATCCACGCCATTAATTTTCATCATGTAAAATGATATCAACATATAATGACAGCATAAATTTACCTACGATAAATTACCAATGCTCGTTAGAAATTGTTGTAATTTATATTTCTCAATCAATTTTATCATATGAAAAAGTAAGATTGTCCTATATATCGACAAAATAATGATTGGACCTTTTTCCCATACCTATGTGACATCGAATAGCTGGTAAGGATGAAGGAATTATTTTCTAAACTTATTGGAGTGAAGTGTCACTGCACCGACGAGAAAAAAGTATATATGTAATAATAAAATATGTACTACATAGAATTACAGTAAGAGCCCAAGTTTTGAAAAATAAGTTTTAATTATTTCAATTTTTTACTTTTTAGGTTAGGAAATAGGTAGCTGCTTGACTTATGGGCTGTATATAAATAATAATAATAATGAAAATCTTAATTAAATCATTGCTCTTCTTTGTTACCATTTTTTTAATCGTTTAAATATACAAGTTCAAAGCTGCATTGATATGATTGATATTATATTGCTTCGTATAAATGAATAATAATCATGCATTTAAAATTATTTTTCTCATTATACTACAAATTTAATGCAATCCTCATACATTTCCATCTTTACATTTTTATATGATTTTGCATCTTTATATCATTTCTGTTTTATATTTACATTTACATTTCAAATTCCTTTTCACATTTAGCTATACTCTATTTCTTAATATTTTATATTCTATAACACATGTATTTTCTTTACTTAAAATACTTAATGTACACGCACGCACACATATATATTATTTAGAGAAATTTAAAGATTATTTTATATATAATTCTCATATATACATATATATAAAATACAAATAAATACTCTTTAATTTTTTTGAAGTGACATTTCACTCTTAATTTTCACTCTTGAAAGGGTGAAATGTCACTCCAAGAAGTTTAGAGAGTACGCAACGGTTTTCTTAAAATTTGACATCGATGACCTTCTGAGGTAATCAATTTTTCCACGTACGTATTATCTAACTCTCTTTTAATTAAGCCACTCCCAATATTAATTTCCATATTTCCCTACGATAATCGAAATTATTTATACTAATATCCCGATGTAAATGTTGAAAGATGTACATTTTAATTATTCGTTAATAGTTTTAAATGTTGCAAAAAGGTGATATCTATATATATAAATGTCATGAAATTTAATGTACTCTACATTAATTTTCTTAATAGACGAGTATATCTATACATATTATGTATACAGTATGAAGGATTAATGAACATGTACTGGAAGCTTTTTGGAAGTTTTTTGATACTATTTAGAATCAATCAGTTTAAAACTATTTTAAAAAATCATTCTATTTAAAAATTAAATCAATTAATTATCAATGACGATCATTTATTTATTTATAAGGATATATATAGTGATACATAGTCATCACTTTAAACAACTGCAAATATTTCATGAAATTTTGTATAAATCGCTCGAATAATAATATGTATTTCGGTAATATTAAGGAAATATTGCGATAGATTCAACATCATTTGTTTTCTTTTAATACATTATTTCGAGTATCTCAAAATCTACTGGGTTTATACGTGTAGTTCATTTTCGATTGTGTTTATCTCATTTGTTGCATGTAGATATATATTTTTACACATACACACATAAACATTAAGTTTATAACACTAATATTTAATTTCGAACCAATGTCACCTATAGTTTTTTTTTTTTTTTTTTTTTTAATTATATATGATGTGTGGAATCACGTTTAAATCCTTTTTTATTTACATTTTTTCTCTGTTGAGGTTACGTCGGTAACTTTTCTACTTTAGAACCCCATTTTGATATTCTTGCGACATTGTCAATGTTGGTATTAAATTGCTCGTTAAATTTCTTGGATTGAAATGTGCCACTATTTTAATCCAAAAAACGAATGAAATATCTGATTGACTTTAAAAAAGTTTTTCTTAAAAAAAAAAGAAAGAGTGAAAACTTATTCTTTTAATTAATCGAGTGGCTCAATTTTCACTCCAAGAAAATTACAGGATGAGAAGTACAGTTTCACTAGAATTCTAAAAGTAGGATTTGTTTTTTCTATAGTTATACACATATGGAAAACTAGTGACTAACCTAATTTTATTATTAATCATAATTTAATAACCATTGTGTATATAGGTGATTGTAAAAGAACGTTCATTTAATTCGTCTTATCATTACTGATTGATACGATTTCCTGTAATTAACCGTCATGTGTAATCGCATTTTTTGTCATTTGCATAATTAAGTGATGAGAAAATATCAGCACACATGAAAAGAAGGCAGAGTCATGAAAGTGATTAATATTGTTAATTCTTGAAAATCAACAAGAAATTATATTGCGTTACATTAGGTTGATTGAATGAATCGGGTTCGAAGGATTGATTATGATTCATTGATATATTTATTAACCAGGACGCAAAAATCTGCATGGCATAAGTACATATGATGAAATATCGATGAAAAAAAAATATATAATTTAATATACTTTGATAAAAAATTACTGACATAAAAGTTAAAAAAAAAAATTAAAATTTGACATCGCTAAAATCAGAAAATTACAGTATGTAAACAAATGAAAAGTTACGAAAATTGAAGAAATTATCCGATCAAGTTTCCGGTGAATCGGAAAGTTACAAAACTTTGATTATTGAAGTTGGTGATTTTGAACTTGACCCACAAAGTTATTTAGGACCTCCTCCACTTTTTGAACATTTCGTGTTCAAAATACATAATTGTATATGTGTATGTATGTATGTATGTATGTATGTATACAGAACTTTCAAGAATGATTTATTCCTGCTGCAATTTAAATTCTATTATTAAAGTAGAACAGTTACCGACCTAACCTAAAAGCAGGAAAAGTATAAATAAAAAAGGATTGAAACATTTTTTCAAAATTCGGGCTTTCGAAGGGTGATTATACACCTCGCATACAATCCCCTAAAAAATATCGGTGACAATGATTTCAAATTAAAGGAGGAATATCAGAAATAATTATTTTCTCTTACCAGCAACAAAAAAAAAAATTATTTCGGATAATCCTCGTTTAATTTTGAAGTAATTTCAACGATATATTTTTTTTAGGATTGTATGTGTTATGTAGAATCACCCTCCCAAAGCCCAAATTTTGAAAAAACGTTTCAAACACATTTCATTTATACTTTTATTGTTGCACAACTCGGTCGGTAACGGTTTTACTTTAGAACCCTCTTAAGTTTTTCTAAGTTCTCAGTCGATAATTTAATAATCCTCATGTTTTTCAGAAATGCACGTATTGTCTGGACTTGCAGTACCAAAGTCCAAACTAAAAAATAAATGTTTCAATTCTTTCCAATTAGCGATTTTTTTAGAAAGATTACTTCCTTATCGACTGATAACTTTAGTACCATTCGAGACGTACGTCCCTGGATAGTTTTTTTTTTCTTTTTAGTCAATGACAAATATGGGACTGTGAAAACTGTTTGATCGACATGTTCCAATACCATTTACCAGTATCATTTCAAAATGATTTACACGCGTGAGAGTTTCGGTCCTAAATTCCCGTTCGTAATTCGATTTCGAAAAATGTCGATAAAGATTTTCTTATAGTCGCTCGTCTCCAGCATCCGGAGATAAAAAGGCATCCTCGACACCAGCCATGTTATAACCCTGAACTGCGTCTCCCGGGTTCGAGTCCCAGTGACCTGGACACGTTGTCCTTGCCACTCTGTGGCCCACTTCGAGGGATCCCTTCTCACTTCCCGATGTGTATATATACCGGTATATGTGTCAAGGTCCGTCGCAGCCAACCAATCATCGCCCTTCCTCGGGCGTGCGCCGGTTTTCCCTATTACCCCGTTGAAACTCTCGTCGGAAAAATAACAAAAAAAAAAAAAAAAACAACCCATACGACCCGGCGGATGTCACGGGCGACACGTGCCATGCGTATATATATATATATGTATATATGATGCAAGCTTCGAGGCGAGAAGCCGCTGCGTGCGACTAACTTGAGAGAAACCCCATAATTTTTATTGCAATGAGCAAAACGGCGACGTCGACGTCTATATTGCCTGACCTCGTATATATGATGAAACGTGTTTACGAATTTCTATGAAGCTGACGGGGAGCTTTTTTGCAATTTAGATCACGACTGGCGAATGCAAATATTGATTTTGCGAATAAATCAAAATTTTCCCGTTTGACGGATTTTCGTGACGCATGCGGGAAATTCGTTGGAAAATAATATGAAAGTAACATATCCCAGTAAACGAAAAGGGATTGAAGTTTAAAAAATGGGATTAAAACCGTTAGAAAAATTACGTGATTGGATTATATCAACCAATCATGACGTTTCTCCAATGGTTTTAATCCCATTCAATCCCATTTTTTAATCCCATTTTTTAAACTTCAATCCCGTTTCGATTACTGGGATCAGGAGTTTGTAACATGTATATATATATAAATATACATATAATAATCGGACTCGCATTCAAATATAGGATGTCGCAATTCGACGTAGTTCGAACTTTTGATACATAAACAAACACTTCGCGTAAATATCGGAATTTCTCGCCAACCAATAACGAAAATTGCATTTTTTTGACATCGAATTTAAACTCAGCTACGATGAGAATTCAATGTAAACTTGACGTAATTGGCGCGTCATCTCAAATTTTGCATTTTGGGCATTGACTTTAATAATTGATAACTCAAAAACCCTCTAGTGTTTCGGTTACTAGAAATTCCAAGTTTAAAAAAAATGTTGAGATTTGTTCACGAGATAACTTTAAAAATGTTCAAAAGTATCTGGAATTTTTGTTCCGTGTGCCGCCATTTTCTTTTTGGGGAATCCATTTTGATGACAATCATTGCCTCGGGAGCATAATACTTGACTATTTACAGAAAAGTTCATGTTCATCGGACATTTTGCCGATCGTTACGTTAAGGGGGTTCTAAAGTAGAATAGTTACCGACCTAACCTCAAAACTGGAAAAGTACAAATAAAAAAGGATTGAAGCGTATTTTCAAAATTCTGGCTTTGGAAGGGTAATTGCACGAATATACAATCACCAACAAAATATCCGAAATAAATTATTTTCTCTTGACAAAAATAATTTATTTCGAATAATCCTCGTTTAATTTCGAACCAATTTTAGTGATATTTTTTTATGGTTGTATAGGTTATGTAGAATCACCCTTCCGAAGCCCAAATTTTGAAAAAACGTTTCAATCCTTTTTTATTTATACTTTTATTGTTCATAATCTCCGTCGGTAACTGTTCTACTTTAGAACCCTTTTAAGGGGGGTTCCAAAGTAGAACGATTACAGACCTAACCTAAAAAGTAAAAAAAAGTACAAATTAAAAATTATCGAAACGTTTTTTCAAAGTTCTTGCCCTGATACTGTAATTCTATATCGCAGATATAATCCCTAAAAAGAATATCCATGACGAAATGGATTGAAAATTGAACTTGATATTTCGGAAATATAAAATAATTTTCTCCAAATTATTTTTTTTACTTTATTTCCAATATCTCTCAATCAGATCCAAAATTTTGAAAAAAAGGTTTCAAAAATATTAAATTCGTATTTTTTTAAATTTCTAGGTTAGGTCGGTTATTGTTCTACGTTAGACCCCCTGTAAACGGAAACGTATTGAAAGTTAAAAATACGAATTCAAACGAATTAAAATGAATTAAAATGAATTAAAACGACTGAAAATGAATTCACTTAATTAAAACGACTGAAAATGAATTCACTTAACGCGTACATGAATTCATTTCAATTCGTATTTTTAATTTTCAATACGTTTTCGTTTACTGGGCCTACCTTAAGTTAAGATACGTTAAGAAATGGTTAGTTAACTTATTTCTTGAGAGATAGCGATGCTGGCATTGAGACAGAAGAAATAAAAAAAAAATAAATAAATAAATAAAACTTCGAGAATTGTTAAGATTGTCTCATATTAGAACTTATCGAGGAATAGTCTTCTTCATTAATTATAAAAAAGAAACTGTAATCTTCGTATTTTACCATATATCTTGTTAATAGATTAAGACACATTAGTCTAATACTTGGCAGGAACTGAAAGGTGTAACTTCGAACCATAGCTTAGATCCATCAATAATAATAATAATAACAATAATATATATATATATATTAGTAGGCCATTTTAATCTATGCACTTAAAATTCTCTGCACCGAAGTCACCGACAGTCACGGAAAAGAGATTCAGACAAATAGTAGTAGTGAATTTGTCCTTGAAGGTCATTTTCAAGGTCATATGGGAGTTAAGACGACATTTTTAAATGAGAACCCCTATTTTTTATTCCGGATTTGAAAAGAGCAGGAAATTTTACGTATAAAGTGGTTATTTTGTGAAGGTAATTTTAAGGTCACTGAAGGTCAAATATGTCAAAATAGTTGAAATTGTATCCATTGACATATTGTAAGCATGTAAAAAAGGTTCAGATCACTTTTAGAGATGCAATAATCTACCAAGCATAAACGACTTTGAAGGTACTACCGTTATCAAGGACGTTCAAAGGTAAAAATCTCAAAATGATCTAATTTTTTATAATTTTTTTTCATTTTTGACGTGAACGTTTTAATCTGAATTACGGCAGTTGGATAGACATTGAAAGCTCGATAAAACAAACCACCCAATAATGACCTCACTTTTATCAATGTCGTAAGTGTCCTATGTAACGACAACGACAACGACAATTTTATTACGTAATTTTGTATAATTTTTGTCTTTATTGTTCATGGTAAAATACTGTTTGCAGTTTTGGTCTTTTAGAATTTTATTTAAAACTGTAAATATTACGTACAATTGGTGCGAAAATTTCGAAACCAGCATTTAAAACATAATATTCATTAATTACACAAAATTACGTTAGTGTGTAAGAGATGAATATCTGAAATGATTCATATATCGCTACAAATTGGTTCTATAAATAAATAAGATGACGTCTTACATTTAAAGCATGCCTAAAAAATGATGTCCAATTTAAAAACGAGTGTAAACAACTTGAGGACAGAATGTATGTGAAATTCGAAACAATTTATTTATAGCAAGACAAAACAATGTGTTATATTTTTAATGGTTTATTGCTGACTGTATTCAGTAACATTCGACTGCGACGTGTACGAGTTTTCTTTTACGAAATAATAAGTATCGTTATATGTTGTACGTTCTGTTGTTATCGCAAGGTATTGTCTATATATATATATATATATATATATATATACAGATAATACCTTGATATATATTGCTTACATATGTCTGAGCTGTAAAATTCAGCAAAACATTTGAGGGATGGATTAGTCATTAGTGAATCACCGTATTACACCATATCGAAAGCTCACTATATCTAAATGTAACAAAAGTTGCAAAACCGTAGGTTGCATCAGACCCAATATGTCCTTCAAGCGTCCTACGGAAACAGGAAATATTTATTTATCTCAAAATGACGGGTTGCTTACCGATACTTTTTTAGACTGTCGTGAAATATTAGAAATCGATAGAGGACCCGCCGTGTCCACCGTAAAAAAAAAAAAACTGTCACGTAAAACTTATTCAAAGTTATTGTCGTTAAACTTTTTAATCTTTGATTTAAAAATAAAACTATTATAAACATTATAATATATAGGACTTGAATAGTACTTTTTGCCGATAACGAATAGTAAACGATAGAATCGAAGCATTTGCTAGTATTCGAGCGAATCTAATGAACTCATTTGTGCCAAATTTAGTGAAAATAACATTTATGATATTTAGAGTAATCATTTAAGACAAGATTCTCGAATTAAACAATGAAAATATAGTTGAATTTACTATACGGACATTTTCAGAAAATTGATCCGACAAATTTGGTTGAAAACAAATCAACGATTCAATGATTTCCATCCTTTTTTACTTATTGGATTCTTCATTACACTATTTTCTAGTTACAAGGAGTAAGTAAAAAAGCTGAATTTATTAATTAGTCCATGCGTGAATTACATTGCAGTTTAATTATCGATTAAATAATGGATTATCATTTGGATTTATCCATAAACGTTGCTAATATCAATTACTGTTGTTTACGGTTTACTGTTTCGATTAATATCGAAAAGCAAAAATCATTCATATTCCAGAAGATTTTGATAGAACAGTGATAAAGAGGCCCCCCTCCCCCTCTTAAATTTTTTCTTTCCTTTTAAATGTCGGATCAAAAATCTGGGAATCCAAAATAACCGCGAGTTACAATTTCTGACCGATTTTGGCTGATTTCCAATGGATTTCTAAAAATTGCTTCTAAATTTCAGCTCCAGCAGGAATGCGGAGTCCATTGATATCATATATCAATGAATGTAAGATCAAAGGCTAATCTGTCTGAAAGGTTGGATTTTTGAAAAATTTCTAATAGTTTTGGTCTCAGTGCTGTTTTTGAACGTTGGAAATTAGTACTAATCGTTTTTCTTTAATTTATTGATAATTATTAATTTCATATTTTTGCTGGAGATTTAGATAAAGGATCGAACCGTGTGATGTATTAGTATTAGTCGAATATTATTGTCGTTAGTGAAATAATTTCCTTGTATGAATGTTCATTTTGAAAGAATGACATTATATCACTTCAAACTTAGAATGAGATTAGCGACTATCGTCTCACTGAAAATAGCATTTCGTCGGAATGAAATTTTATTTGACTTGAAGTGGAAATTCTCACATTGAGAGTTCATGTCATAAGTGAGATTTTAAAAGACATTAATAGCTTCACTTTTGTTCCAGATGAAATAAACATTAAAAAAATAAAAAAAAAAAAAAAATGATAAATCATTTCAAAATATGCGAAATAACGAAACGATTATCTTTAATACACTAGTAAAAAAAAAAAGGATATGAAATTTACAGAAAGGTAAAGTAATATCTTAAGCGAGTACATTAAAACATAGTTTATATATTATTTATATTATATATTATAATTTATATTATAATGTATTATAATGTAATAAAAAAAAATAATAATAAAAATAATCCCATCAGTCTCAACATTTTTTTGTGCTTTCGATATGCTGTAAACTGTGAACAAACTTAAAAAAAAAATCCATAAAATATACGATGACAGCGATGACCGAACTTCGTCAAAGTAGCGACGAAAAAAGCAAAATACCACAAATAACATTGAAACGTCAAACGTGAGACCTGTCATCTGTACATCTTTAATGTCTAATCTGTATTTTAGGAGTGTTCGCATGACGCGAACAAGGTTTAACCTTTCCTCCCAGGTTATTTTTCATTTCAATATTAAAAAGACAAAAAAAAAAAATATATATTGTAACGGTTTATTGATTTTCGTACAGTCCGTATCAAAAGTTATGTGATTACAAATGAAAAATAATATTTTAAGAACATCAGAAATTAGAAAAGAGAATAACTATCATGACTTTAAGGAAATATGGTTGAGTACAGGCGTTGCGAATAAATTCACAGCATGATAATGCACTCAAGCAATTTATTATAAAGTATATATCGGTATAAATAATGACCTTGTTTGTCATGAAAGGTCATTCAACAAAAATCGAAAATATTATATTTTCCGCAGTTTAATAATAAAGACGCTACGCAATTGCAAATATTAAAGATTCATAGAATAAGAATCTATTTAACATGAAACAATCACATGTTCGTGATTGCTTCTTTTCGAGAAGAGAGAGAGAGGAAATGGTGGTTCAGGCTTACGCATTTATGCGGTGATCGGTACACTTCTAAGGTGGAACAAGATGATGGCCAAGTCGATGTCCTTTTCTTCAACACGACATTCAGATAGTGAGCAAAATCGTGGTTGGCTGTTTGTACGATTTAGGATTAAATCGGCATTGCACTTTACTGGAGACGATAAGGTATCCCTTATGGGCGACGTCGACTTGGTAATTCCAATAACAAAGAATCGAACAGATGGACTTATGACTGAAGACCTCAACCAGCAAGATATTGGAAGAAAAGATATGCCGCTTGGTCTGGGGTTGATGAGAATCTGCTGGATATACCGGTATATAACTCTTCATTCACTAGGGGCCTCAACTCCCTCTTCCCGAAAACTGCGCAAGACGCTTCTGCCCATCTTCGCGTTCCGAAACTGTCTATCGCCCTACCCTAGGTCGATCTTTCTCTCTCTCTCTTACAGATTATCAATAGACATATATATATACGCGACTTAACACGTTATACCTTACAATATATATAATACAACATTCAGTCTATTGGCCGATTCGATGTAAGGTACATGGCGAAATCTCACCTCATTGATTTTTTAATGGCTATAACATGGTTTTATTAAGGATATACTTCCGAAAAGGACGGTCCGGGAATCATTAGCGGACATATGTTTTCCGACATATTTTAATGTGCTGAATTCGAATATCACGGTGAAAATTGGCGGAAATGCGATTATCATGGTCAAAACCACGAAAAACCCTCAAAAAACATAACCCATAACCAGCCAGACGTGACTGAATCGGTCACGCAGAAAATATTATCGTAATAATTTTTGTAAATATTATCGATACTTTTTTGTTACTTAAATCTGTTGTATCTACAGATTTATTCTGCACATTATACAGGTACTTTTATTTGCTGCAACGTTGTTGAGTACGTTAATTA
>JAPYZR010003452.1:0-14188 GCA_030522945.1 Trichopria nigra
TTAAACTTATTACTCTAAAAACAAGAAAATTGCACGCGCCTAATTTTTGACAATTTTTTGTACAAATATTTGATCATTGTATTATTGTAATTTTCTCCAATAAATATTAAATATTGAAATCCAATGTTTTGATATTACATATAGTTTTAAGTGCTTTTTAAATTTATAACATACAAAATACGAACATCTTTGGGCACCGCCGGAATTAGCGTTACCCAATAAACGGAATAAACGGAATGGGGTTACCCAAACAAAAACTAAAAAAAATAAAATAACTTGCAGTTTTTTAATTCATCAAATTCAAAATACGCTGTATATATATTTAGCAAATCAGTATTCAAATCCAATATGTGGTCAAAAATGTTGTATTTATATGTGCCAATGATGGTAAAAAGTTGAAATTAAACAAAATTTCAAAAAAGGTGGTCCGTTTGGCGTGTAACATCCCATATATGCCCTAGTAAAAAAGTGGATACCCTATGACAATGTTAAAGTAATGCTGCTATAAAGGTTGTCAATCTTACAGTAACATTATACTTATAACCTTGCCGTAAGGTTCGATGCTGTTAGGGTAGAATCGTATAGAATCGGATTCCAATTCTATTCGGATTTTAATGAAACGGATAGAAATGAATACATTTTCTATAAATTTCTATCGCAATTTCTTTAAATTCCAGATAGAATTGGAATCCGATATTCTATACGATTCTATCCACTTTTTTTACCAGGGTGAGCTACTCTATAATAAATAATAAGTTTCGGCATATAATAAAATTGGCGACCTTATTTTTAGAGGTCCTCATAAGAAAAGCTTTTGTTAAATTTTATTATATGTAGAATAAATACATACGTACCTATATCAGAGATAAATTTTTCTGTGATTTTTTGTCCCTCGCTCAACAATTATCCCGCGCGAAGTAAAAAAGCGGACGAGTGTCCGATGTCGTCGCGCCACCACCTCAATATGTAAACGAACAATGGCCGCCGACGCGCGCGCCGCCGACGCCGATTGGCCGATTTCCATAATATTTGGCCGTTTCATTCCAAATTCGACTTTAATGAACGGCTCGAAACGTCGAAAGTCGGTACGAAACCAAAATTAATGACAATGAGTGCGAGATAAAATCAGCGAGCCATGTCCGCCAATGTCACAATTCCTAGATTTAGCGTTCCTCGCGGTCGACACGCGATGTCGGATCTGGAACAGATCAAGAAAAATGAACGAGACCGCAAAAAGAGGTTACGTCTGAAACAGGTGGGCTTGTAAACATAAAAAAATTAGACGAACGCCAACTTTCTATATGCCTGCGCATTTCCATCCATCAAGCGTCATTTATTTTTTTTTTTTTATAAAATTTCGTTGAATTTCCTCGCGTTTCCCAATCGCGTTTTGTGACAACTCGTAGAATATAGGGCTCCTGTCATCCCATAGATCAAATGAATGCATTTTACTGTGATATTTCAGATTAATCGATTGCAGTTTTCTGCCAAGTATTATTATGTTTCCCATCAGTTTTGACAAACCGAAGCAGAATGCATGTTAAATCTAACTTGTAAATATAGTGATCGAATGGATTGTATTTATGCACAATATGCAGATAACATGGCAAATATCGGGAAGGAATTTTATTTTTTAAATCGTGTCTCTTTATTTTACATTAATGTTTTATTACTCGTCACAGATACAGACAAGTTAGGTTATTATCAAATAATATTAATTAAAAATTTCAATATGTTTGTTTAGGTTCGACAGCAGTCGAGAGAAATATCTTCTCAAGTGCTTGAAAGGGCAAAAAACATAGAACGGAATGAGCTAAACAAAATTAAGAAACGTGTGAAGGATCAGAAGCTTATGAAAATCCATCAATGTTATCAAGAGGCAATGGAAGACATTGGCCATGCTCATAAGCTTGCAGCTCAGCGACAAATAGATATGGAAAATTATCAGAAATCTAAGGAATTAGAAATGAGGAGGAATCGCGAAATGGCTCAGCAACGAGGGAAAGAAGCATTGCAACTGTTAAAAGAAACATCAAAAGTAATTGCATAAATATTTATTATATCAATTAGTTAGAATAATAGTGTACTTTAATTTTTTATTATACAGAAATATTCTTTTATTTGCAATTTGGTATTAATTACTTCAATAAATGCAGAAAGAAACTGAACAAGCTATGCAGCAAGAAAGACGACGCATCGTACGTGAAACAGAAAACGAAAGAGCTGCAATGGTTGCCCAGTTGCCAAAAAAATGTTTAGTCCACGACGAAGATTCTTCTGACCTTTCTGAAGACGAAGAGGTAACATTAAAGCAATCATCTGAGGAAAATTTGGCTAAGAAGTCACAAGTGAAAAAAAGTATTTCTAAAAAATCACCAATGAGAGTTATCTCAAAGCCTAATTCAAAAGTAAGGTTTTTAGAAATGGCACGTGCGGTGCATGTCGAATGAATAAAATAAATACAGATAATAATTATGATATTTACTTCACAGCCTGTTACAATTCGAGCGAAACCTAAGATAAATGTTACGACTGCCATGATTCATGGAGACAATGAACGTTCTGCGTCATCCGTACCTGCTACTGCAACTTCATGTAGACCATCCAACACCAATGAACAGAAGAAATCCTGCGACATGAGTTCGAATGCGACAACTTGTGCATCGAAACCTCATTTATCACCAGGCGTAGATGACATCTGTACACTTGATTCGAATGACGTAGAACCCCGAAAATCTGTTCCAGTTTCACAAGCAACAAAAACATTGCCTGAAAAAATGGCCGGGTACGTATTACTTTTTGACCGTAAAACATTGTCTCGTATTGGATTTTTAAATTATTTCTTGTCACTTAGGTACAACCCTGCCGATTACAAACAGAGTAGTTCGGAGACAAGCAGCACCACAGGCAATTCGTTAGATTCTATTAGCGATGACTCCTCTTACTTCACCGACAACGGACCCGAAATTTGCGATCCGGCTCGACGTACACGGACAAGCTTCAAAGTGCAGTTTTATAATCATCTTAACCGTCAACGAAACGGTTGTGACAGACCCGCCAGAACGGTAGAACACATTGATGTAAAAGACATAGTACGTAAATGAATTTTTGTTCATTGATTTTAATTGTACACATTTAAATGCACTTTCAAATTATCAGAAATTTCTCTCACTTATTTCATTGTTTTTCATTGTTTTTCCAGCCAACTACTGAAGACCTCGCGCAAGATTTAGCGAAAGTTGAAGAAGAACGGAAGGCTTTATTCGAAAAGCAGAAACAGAAAGAGAAACAGGCTCCGAGGAACGAAGATGCTATACTCAGAGAAAAGACAAGACGCGATTACGCAGCGTTGATACGAAACCTGGACGAACACGAACGCCAAGAGCGAAAGTGGAAAGCTAAACAATTGACGAAAAGCGCGGTAAGAGAGCTGTTAATATTATTTTACTCAATTTTGCAATTCCAATGTTCTGCCTCACTATACTTGACTGAATTCGATTAACCATATTTTAAATCGTATTTCCTTATTGTCGAAGAAAATAATTAAAGATCCCTTTTTTGTGCGACTAATCATAATGAATGAAAATGAATGATTGCAGAGTGCAAATCTATCGATACCTCCTACGCGAAGAAAGGAATTATTAGCACAACGGCAAAGGAAAATGAATCGCACCTTTGAGAGCATCCAGCGCTTCGAGCCAACAGAGAGGCCGATAACGATCACGCCTCATGACGACTCTCAAAACTCGGCCATCGGCACCCGTTGGGTTGAGCCGCCACTCTTTGACAATACGGAGCAGTGTTCGGACAAGAGTTCTGACGAAGAGAGCGAAGCGACCAAAGTGACGAAGCTTTACGACATGTTACAAAGCGTCAACAGGCAAAAGAGGAAGATCATGAAAGAGTTGGGGGCGAATCTACCAGAGAGCATCTTAAATATCGTCAGTAGGAGCGGCTGTTGCGATCTTCCCCGAGAACGGAAGGTTTGCTGCAACGCCACCGCCAAACCTGACTCGCCCCAAGTGACAGTGATTGACATGTGCAACAAAGACGTGCCCGCGACGGAAAAGAAGGAAACAGCTGTCCAGGCGTCGACCACCGCCATTGACAAAGGGGTGCAAGTAAGGATTGCCCGGTCGGCAGGCAAGACAAATCGATCGAGGTCACAGATGATCGAAAGTCGATCTGAGATACAAGCCACCGAAGATCGACCTAGGGTACAGGTAACCGAAGGTCAATCGAGGGCCCAGCCGATCGTGGATCGATCGACTGCTGAACCGTGTACTCGGGATCCGGTGGTGCACATAATCGCTACTGGTAACGCGGATAACAGTTCCAGTAGCATGTGCTCCGGCAGTTACACGTCCTCCGATGGGACAGACGTAATGATAAACGTCGCCGAGCAACAAATCACCGTAATCCCCGCGAAGGACAGAGAATCAGGATTGAAGGTGACGAAAACGTCAGAAAAGAGGAACAACTCACCAGTGAGGATTGCCATCGAGAAGGAATCTCGCGACGGATCCACGGCGGTAGTCTCCAGCCTGGTTATCGACACGGAGAGAAATGAGATTCGAGTGTTGCCCAAAAAGACCATCTCGAAGAAAGATACTGCATCCGCAACAAAGTCTACCTCCTTAAGCAGAGTGAGCTCTTTGAGTAGAAAACCGAAATCGTCCAAGTCCTCGCGAGTCCTGGAGGAATGCCCCCCTCCGAGACCTGCACAGCCGATGAAGAAAGTCCCCACTTCCCCGAAAAAAACGGACGTAGGACTGCAAGCGACTCCTCCCGTATCGATTGATTCGAAACAAGAAGCTTCTGACGCTTCGACCACATATAAAAGTCCTCCGATCCTGAAGGCAGATCCGGCCCCGAGGAAGATGAACAACAGCACGCCGATACTCGAGCTCTTGGATTCGTCGGCGAACGAGACAGCGAAATCGAAGCCACGGGTTGAAGTGAGTCCGGTATCAACGCCCGAAACGCCATCGCCGAGGACCATGCGAGTACCGTCGAACGTCAGACGCGACAGAAGGATGCTGCATTTCACGCCAAACAGTACCGTGGAGACGCCGTCGAAGGGCGACAAAAGGGTCACGACCAGAACGGATCGACCGACGACACTGGTGGAGTCCAGGACGAAACCGGAATCAGTGCCGTCGACCCAAGCGACGCGGAAGGAAAAGTGCGGCTGTAAGTCTTCGGTCTGCAAACACACACACCCGAACTTGTTCGAAATACAGGCGTTCGTAGCGCAGAACGCACCTGACGTCATGAAGGACATGGTCGACTGCACCAAGAGGATCAGCTCCTTGAACGATTTTTTGCAATATGTCCGAAGCGAAAAAGGTACTCGTTTTTTTTTATCGTAAAATTTTTTTTTTATGGCTAATTTCAAAAATGTAATTTCACACACTGAAGAAACATGAACCCTTTTTGTAGAGGTCAATGCTTGTCCTGACCTAAATAGTAAAAAAGTGAAAATTATAAATTACTGACAGATTTTTAAAAATTTTAGCTCTGGTACCGTCATTGTACTTGGTACCATTCCTAAAAAAATTGCAGCGAACTCGGTTGTAAACGAGAAATTATGGAAATAGAAAAAAAAATGTTCTCCAAATTTCATTTTCCATTATTTCCCGTATTTCTTACATACAATTGTAGTACCAGAGCCCGAATTTTCGAAAAAATAACGTGTGTCAGTAATTTAAAATTTTCACCTTTTTACTTTCTAGGTTAGGTCGGTAACTGTTCTACTTGTCTACTTTAGACTTCCTTAAGAACGGTTTATATTAAAGTATTTCTATATAGGAGTTAACTAAAAGAATTCAGCTCGTTGGATGTATTATAAATGTTCGGCCACTCATTAGTCAACTGAACATTTATAATACAGCCTCATTGTTCATAAGACGAATGTGTCAGCAACGAATATAGAGGCTTATAGAAGAACAGAGCCCGTGTTAAATGGTGAGGCGAATTATAGTTCCTCAACGAGTCACATTCGCAATGAGAGTGAGAAAGACACTCTTATGTACAGTACATTTGTTGTCCTTCTGTTCCCCAGTCTCATCTTCCCTATACATAGCTCTGGGCTTCTATATGCGTCTACATTCGTTGGTGTCAGCAATGACTTTGTCCGTATTAACAATTGTTGACACGCAAATTCTCAGTGAACTCGGAAGCTGCGTTTGAACGCAACGATGGAGTTCGCAAGTTGATGGAAAGCATCGAGGCCATCCGCAAGCAGCTGCAGAAGACTCTGTTCGAGTCCCAGGAGATCATCGCTGGGAAAGGTGTCACGTTTCCAAAACCGCCGGTGCCTTATTCCAAAATCGAGATGTCTCCACGAATCAGCGGCGAGATATCGAAGGACTTCCTAGCAGAGAGCCTGCCGGAGGATAACGAGAACGAGATTAAGGCAGACGAGAATGCGATCGTCGGACGACCGTCTCAAAAGCCCAAAATCATAAGCGAGGAATTCGTCCACGTTCCACTGGAGCGGATTCGCATGCTGAAGGCACAAACTGCCATGCAGGAGGCGGCTTTAGAAACGACATCTACGGATAATGGTGAAGAAATAGTGAAGATACTGTCGAACGAAATCCTCGAGCAGAGTAAAATGGCAGAGAACTGCGGTTTCATGAAGTCCGTTGAAGCAGTGACTAGAGGCACGAGCCCAAGAAATGACGAAGAGCTTAACAAACAGGATGGTGATCTTTCGAGCAGTGAGGTGCGAATGAATAATCATAATCATAATCTAGTTGGTCTTTTTTTTTTTAAGATTTTTTCATTTCACATATCCGTATTACCAAGAAAAATTTTAACTTCAAAAGATAATTCTACTTAAAGAAGAAATATTTACGGAAAATAAATAAATTCTTTACTAATTAATCTAGCTGGTAAATTGGGAAAAGCGAATGAACTTAAAAAAACGCTTTTTGCAATGAAAATGACTACGCCGATGTTAATCTATTTCATGTTTTTTTTTACACACCTTAACTAATTAGAATGTTTTTCATTCGTTTAAAAACAGAAAACAATCTCGAACTTCATTCCGTTGCTGGCTGGTATCCCCAAGATTACTCAAGTGCGGACGCGGACACATTCGAAGGATGATTCGAAACCTCCTGCTAGTCTAGTCAATCATTTTGGGTAAGCGGTTTTTTTATCGATCTTTTCTTTACGGTTCTTCGAAAGTAAATACTCCAAATATTGGCAGATCTGGTAAGAAAGTAACTTTGGAATTGTTTGTTTGATTTTTCATTTTGACATTTTTATTGATTCCTCATTTACACGATAAGATAATAAAGAAAACATTTCACTCGAACGGGCGAGTTTATTCGACTAAACATAAACTAATCCTGCAATTTTGTCACTGAAAAAGTATTTTTCAATAATTATTAATATAATTTCGATTATACTGACCAAACACTTGACGTACGGTAATAATTAGAGCCTCATTCCAGTGAACGTATGCTTTTTTTCATCCAAGATTCACTTGACACCTCGAACGAGAAAGCCGAGTCGTGTAAGTGAAACTTGTGAGAGAAAAAATCTATACGTTCTATAGGTAAACTATAAATAATCACTAAACAACGATATTTTTGAGGTTAGATTCGGTAAACAATATTTAGTTTTAAAATTAAAACGTATCGTTCATACAGGTTTGAATCCCATTATGCACACGAATTGTCGGCGATAACCGAGTTCGACACTCCAGATACCGGTGCGAAGAGTCAAGCCAGCGCCCGAAGCCCCACGAAGAGTAATCGTCAGCTGGAATTCCACACTAGGTCCATGAACGTCTCGTCCAGGAAGACCGACGACAAGGAAATGAAACTGAACGTCGACAAGCAGTGCGAAACGTCCCCGATCACTCCCCGAACGCGCGGTAGAACGTCGGAGATTCACGGCTCGAAGAAAACTTTCAACAGCAATGTTTCTACCGAGTCCATGCACACGTTGCCGGATGTACCCGAGGACGAGATTAGCGACATCCAGTCCGAGAAGGGGCCAGCAGCGAAGAACAAGTTTACATCGACGAGCTCGACGAGCTTCTCCAGCTGGTCCGGCATCTCGGAGATCACGAGCTCAACGTCGACGGATATCAGGCAAATCGTGGCCTCGTCTCCGGATGTGGAAATGGACAAAGTGCTGCAAACGATAAGCTCCTGGATGGTGACGACCTACAAGAAGACCCAACAGGCGAGTGCCCTCAGCTCTTCATCCAACTCGGACGAGACACGAGCGAACAAAACGCGGTTAGCGCCGACGTTAACGCGGCACTTGAACAGTTTGGGCATAATGGACATCAGTGACATCTCCTCGATCTCGATGAAGAACACCAATAGGAGTACCGAGAGGTCACTTCTGAAGCACGGTCGAACCTCGACGCCCGTGCACCGAGACGCGAACGACACTAATAATGAGCGATCCACCTCCACGAATTCCTTGAATTTCAGTACACAGGAGCGCAGCGAGAGCTTCGCCCTGACGAACACTTCCGCATCGCCGAAGAAGAATACCAGGAACAAGGACAACTCGTGAGTCAAAAAACTGAGGGGATCCACGAGAAAAGAATCTGTCGATGATTGAACCGGTAGCTCGTTCAAGTGCAGTCCCTAGTCCCTGTGCAGTCCTCGGTTAAAGTGAGATAATTGTCAGTTGCACGTCGAGGTGTGATAGGATACGCAATAAAAATTGTCGCAAGTATTTAATCATATCGGAAAATCAGAATTTTCTAAAATGAATTAATTGTCCGCGTTATCAAGAATACGTAACCGGTCCATCAAAGAATATTGCACGCGTGTTGCATTCGAGGTTAGAAAAGACGAAGCACGAATGAAGCTTAAAAAACTCTTGCGCCTATTTACACTTATTACAATTCGCCTAAATAGCAGTTTCTTGCTCGTCCTTAACGGTACAGGTGACAGATACGAATCCGATCGGTCGGTCGCTAAACGTTGATCAGCTTGCCGGAGCACCAGGGGCAATGATGGAAGTCCGATCCGAGAGCGTCAAGATTGTTGCAGTCCTTGATATCTGACAGAAGATCGAGAATCTGCGACGTCGTCTCGCCTTTCAGATCGAAACCGTCCTTGGTAGTGCATGACTGTCCTTCGATCACTTCGACAACCTTCTCGCCTTCGCTGACTTCTGAGAACACAGAATCAATTTTAACGAAGGGGCAAATTTTAATGTGATAACAAACTATCCAACTTAATTGTAAAAACTTCTAACCTCAAAAGTGCTAGTTTACATGTTACATTGAAGTAGAAGTTGCGCGAGTGTCTCTTTTAGTAGGAGCATCGAGAAATTGTACAGTTTTATTAAAAACGATTTATGAATATTTTTACACTGCGGAAATAACGGGACGATAGTTTTTTAATCAAATTTGATCGTATATTTTTGCGAAAATGAAATTTGTATAATTGCAAATAATAAAGATTTTTAAAGCTGGTAAAAACAAATGTCATACCAGCGTGATTTGTCAGCGGGCTGCGTTCTTCCGCAACTGTCGAAGTGCAAACAGTCTGATGCTTTGCGTTGAGCAGTTCAGTTACGAGAATTTTCAATTTATGAAGATGAGCCTGCTGCACATTTCGTTCTTCCAGTAGTTCGCAGAACATCTTTTCCCTTTCGTGCGTCTTCATTTGAAGAATTGCTCGCTGACTCTGATATAACGTTATGTACTCTCCTGAAAAATCATTTACATTATTATTATCAGTACTTTTTCCGCAGTGATTAATTCATCTATTAATCCTGTCGAGGTTTTATTACGAGCGAAATTAAGAATTGACGAAATATTTTTATACATTTAAAAATAACGTAATATATAAGTGTGGGCAAGAAAAGACAATTTAAATTACCGTCAAGATTACTTACCGATAGTTTCAGTTTCACCTTGCAATTGCAGTACAAGATGCTCAAGACGCTGCTTCTCATCGCTCAGCTCTGCGACCTTTTCCATGGCATCTTTGAATTTTATCTCCAATTTTCTAAAAGGCTCTAATAGATTAGGTTGCTCGTGGTCTTTGTTTTCCAATGGTTGTATGAAATTAGAATCTCCTTCGACGTTCTCGACCTCTCCATTTATGGTTGTCTCTACAACCTTCGCTTCTCTTAACTCATTGAGAGTCGAGAGCAATTGTTGATTTTCCATTTTCAGACGTTCGATGGTAATCTGTTAGGATTATAACAGCATTAATTTTTTTTAAAAAACTTACAAGCACATAAGAATAAAAGTAGTCATTGTAATGGTTACTAAAGCATTCTGTAGCCCGTCTTGAATAGTGTGAGCATTATGCGATTGCGCTTGGTAGTGCTGAACTTGATCAGCAACCTGTGAGACTTGTAATTTCTCTTTTTCCAAATCTTGCAAAGCAGAGTCCTTCTTTGACAGCTCTTCCACTAACTTATCCATTCGTTGCTCCACCGTATTCAAATGAGCATTCAGTTTCTTGCCGATGCTGCGCTCTGCTTGCAGTTGCTCCGTTAAGTCCAGTTTACTATTACTCTGTACAATCACCCAATTAATTACACAAAACGTGAATTCATTTATTTACGTTTATTTCTGTCCGATTTATCAAACTTACAAGCAGAACAAATGCATCGTGCATTTCGTTGAGTTGCTGTTTTAATTGCTGATTTTGCGCCACAGCTCGAGAAGCCCCAAGTTGTTCGCCCTGCAGCGCTGTAGCCAGCTTGGAAGCTTCGATAGTTTCTTCGCGCATATCTTCTAATTCTTGCAAGTCCCTTTTCAATAGTTCTATTTCAGCGTCCTGAGTGATAAAATAAAATAATTGTCAGAAATTATTCTATTCCGTTCGATTTATTCATAAACAGTACCTTTGTTTCAATGTTCTTTTGGAAGTTTTCCTGCTCCGCTACAAGATTCTCGATATTTTTGGTCAACAATTCAATTTGTTCCTTTTGATCCACCGCCGGTTGCATGTCATCCGCTCTTTCCCTTTCGCGCTGAAGCAGCTGTTCCATATCGGATAATCGCTGAATATAACTTTGTTCTCGGTCCTGAGACTCGGTATATAATTTCTTGGTTGTCTCGAGCTGCAAGAAAAGTAATCCAGTAATTGCAACCTTAATTAACGTTATTCAAAATTCTAACCTCAATCGATAATTTATTGTATCGATCATCCATCTGATGTATGTAGTTTTGATATTGTTTAGCTGCATCTTCTTTCTCGCCGTTCAAGGATTTTAAAGCATCTTTCAATTGCGCTATTTGTTGTTCCATCGCCACGTTGGTTTGGTGCTGATTTTCGAGGTCTTGTAGATCTTGCGGCGAGTTCGTCAACTGTAATATTCAGATTTTTAGCGAGACAATTGATGAAATTAGAAAAATTCTAAAAGGCAGGTTTAATTATAATTTACTTGTTGTATTCTCAATTCGCTCAACGAAAGCAAAGATGTTTTCTCCTGCAATTGTTGCTGTAGCTTTGTCAGGTCTTCAGTTTTCATACTAAGTGCCTGACGAATCTCAGATGAATCGAACTCAATATCCTCCTTTTCTTTTCTGAATTTTACATATTGACAGTAACATTAATATTATCTTCATTTCAAGGGGCAACATTGCAAAAATAAGAACAATGGTCTCTTAATAACTTTACATATGAAAAACTTACTGAAGTTCGGAAAATTTGTTAGCCATTTCATCATACGATTGTTGGATTCGCCGAATAGCGTTTTCAGATTCATTTGAGCTCTTTTTAAGTGCCGTCAATTCCTTTTCAAGTTCCGATACTCTGTACTGACTGGCCTTTAATCTACTCGATAATTCTGCTACCTCATCTGTTGTGAATTAATGGCAAAACTTTAGAATGTCACAAATCCATTGTTCTTTTGTATTTATTTCAGATTAAACTCAATCCACAAGTAAAGAAAGTTTTATTTCAATTTATTTTACTTCACCTGATTTTTGTTTGCAAACTGACTGCATTTGAGACAGAGAAGACATGAGTTCAGTCTTTTCCGTAACAAGAATTCCCGTTGTATGTACTTGAACTTGCAACTGCTCCTGCAACTGACCGACTTCACTCGCGAGCCTCGCTTCGAATTGCGCCTCGTGTCCAGCGAGTAACGCTTCCAATTCCGATACTTTACTACTCTACAAAACGTACGAAAAGTTTATTCTCGATTAGATGCGTATCGATAATCTCGCACTTACATATTGGCCAACTTCAGTTTGCAGCTGGATGATGAGTTTCCTCTGCTCTTCGTTGCACGTGGACAATAAATAATTTTTCTGTTCCAACTGAATCGTTAATGCAGAACTCGATTCATTTGGTTCTTCATTATTAACCACAGCATCTGTGATAGCTGACGCCATTTGTAATTGATTATTCGATGAAATTGAAGAATCATTTATTATCGTTGATTCATTTGATTCTGCAGCCATCTCCTCCATAGAGTTGTGCTGATGGGACATATCGTCCTTTTGAAAATCCGAATGTTTCGACTCATAATTAATATTATTTGATTCTGATATAGGCGTTTCATTTTTGAGCATTTCAGAAAATGCATCTACGTTGCTACCGTTATTAAAATAGTTTATATGTCCGGAAACATTTTCCAATATTGTATTATCATTCCTGCTGATTGTAGCATCGAGTTTTGTACTTTCATCCTAGAATTACATCCATATGTTTATATGCGTACATACATCTATACATACGTGCGTGTAAAACAAATGCATGAAGATTATAAAATAAAGAATAAATAAATCCCACCTGTGACGACTTTCGCTCAATATGGGCTTTCTCGTATTCCTTGTGATAATCCTTTTTGTTACGCTGAAACTCCTTGAGCTAAAATCGTAATTATCGAGATATGTAATGTATATGGCGTAAATGAAACGAAACGAATTAAACATGATCCGCAATTTATAAACTTTAATTAAAGGAATTAGAGCAGACGTAAAGATTGATTGAATACATGGAACAATACTGTACTTTCTTTCTAGCCGCTAAAATTCTTTCCTTATCCATTTTTTCGCCCGTGAAATTGGGAATGTCGATTGGAACGTTTCTCTCGACGTGCTAAAGATTTCTTGGTTTATTTACATCATTTACCATCAAAATTAGCAAGTGTTTGACAGCAATTTTGAAGGTTAGGTATGTCATTACTTTAGCAAGTGCCACTTCACCACACCACACGTCACGAACTAGGCATTATTACCAACCTCTATCAAAATAATATCCCATTATCGTCTAGTATCAATAAAAAATTACTAGCGCAGAAGCAGAAATACAATTTGTCGAATTTGTCGAACTTGTCTCCGTTTCAATATATATCGTCGATATCGCCTCCTTACAAATTAAAAAGCCGAGTTCCAGAAAAGGTTTTTTTATTTGCAAAGTGGGAAAAGTGACACAGAATATCAATTACTTATTTTGCACACTTTCCATTTTTATTTGCCAAATTTAGTTATTTATACTTATCACTACATAGTACATATCTCCGATTCTATTTCATTATTCATTATCAATCAAGATAAATCGAACCTTGTCAGATCTATTCGAATCTTTTTTTACGATCATGCAAATATGAACGAAATCATATGAAAAATACTCAACTTCGAGTAATTCGCCACGAAAGGTATATAAACGAAAATATCCTAATCCTCGAATAATTCATTTTATCATATTCACAGGATATGGAGAGATTATAATCGATTTATTAAACGATCTATTAAATTTAAAAAAAATGCGAAGTAAGCGGGTTTAATTAAAAGTAGAGACATAGTTTTTATTTTTTTTTTTTATTAAAATAAGACGTTCGTAACATACATAAAATATGTAATTACTTTTTGCCAGCAAGAATAATACCGTCGTATTTTTGCTGAAACCATTTCATAGCATCTTCTTTTGTGAGCCTGTGTTGGAAACCGACCTTGCCGGTTTTTCTCCTCCTGTGTGCTACGTTGAATCCTGCAACACGCAATAAAATTGATGAGAATTTAAGTATTAAATATGACTATTGAGATATCGCTTATCGCAACAATTTACGATTCATGCTTCAACACAAATTTAAAATTTTTGTCATTATGTCGCCTCCATCAAGTAACGTACCAAGTAGAACGAGTTGGCACGGGTTGCAAATAAGAAGCTTTTCATTTAGCACATGTTCAAAAATGAACAATAGACGTTATTTAAAACAAAAACATCTATTA
>JAPYZR010003453.1:0-17722 GCA_030522945.1 Trichopria nigra
GTAGGTGAAAAAAGACAAGTTTGACCGGGCCAACCTGTCGCGATCCCAGCCAGAAACGTCCTTCCATGCGGGTTAATTCGGGCAAATTCTACACGGGAAACATCACGTCCTGGAAATATTAAATCTACACGTTTATAAACGATTAATTATTAAGTAATTAATTTTCCATTCAAAATAAGAGAGTTTTCAATTTTTAATAAATTCGAATAAATAAAGTTACATTTAATATTTTTAAAATCACTTTTGTATAATAACGCGTACATAATGACATGAAATTTTACATCGAATTTTCAGTCATATAATATGTCACTCGCTCAGAGTACGAAACAAAAATAATAACTCGTTTTTGGAGTAAAACAAAAATAAAATTTGGAGGTAAAAATCATTTAACCAAACTCTCTAAATGTTATGGAGCGAAATTTCACTTTTAAAGAGTGAAAATTCAATATAAGAAATGGTAAAGAGAATGATTTGCACTATTGGTAACTTACCAATTATATATAACTAATATAAATCTATTGATGGGGAAGTATTTAATTTATTTTTCTTCGTTGAAATGAAAAAGAAACTACAGTAAATAATTCGACCCAAATTACAACTTTTCATTTATTTCTCAAAGTTTTGTCTGTGTTTTCATAATTTTTCATATATTACTATCGTCGGCTTTTAATTATTCTCATTATTTATCATGTATTTATTTCATTTCTGACTTTTTTAATAGAATTTAATATTAAGGCTTATATGTAACTAGGCTCAAACAGTGGTGTTTACCATTCCTGGCTGGAGGGTTGAAAAACGCTACTTTTCTAGCCTAGTCACACAAAAATATCGTATGCACCGAGGAAGTGGGGAGAAGCACTCGTAAAACATGTTACCAAAATATCACTCGTCTTCTTTTTTCTTTTTTTTCAAATCAGCGTATGAAGTACATTGTAATTGTGTACTGTACATTTTTAATGTAATATATATATATATATATATATATATATATATATATATATTATTACGTTCAATTTCACTTACATAAAATAAATCTAAAAATAAATGAAAAATGAAATCGCAATTAATATATTAAAGTACTAATATATATATATATCCAGAACTTTTTTATAATCGCAGACATGAATTATTCGTGTCAATCACCACCTTACTGCCGATAACGTTATTAGCGTACGCTAAGTATCAATTTTAAACGAGAAATGACCTTAGTAGCACTGACATGTCGAACCATACTTACGGCAACGTACAACGTATGTTTTACTTGGGTCATTTGTCACAAGCCGCGTATATGTATGTATATAGTAGTTATAGGCTCGCGCAAAATCAAAGTGAAACATTCAACCCGATCGATCGGTCGATACAATAAAGCCTCAGACGTGCGTATAATTGCGTAAGAAAAGTACGACTCGTACAGTGAAAAGTTATCGAAATCGATATATATCGAGGAAAACATATCGATCGCCGGCCGGTGTGATCATTGTTGAGAGTTGGACGAACTTGTCCGAGAGTTGATTCCATTATCGTGAGAATGAAACTGATATTAACTCGTATTATCGATGGTGATTATTCAGTCAGTCTTTACATAGATTATGCCTACATTATCTTTCATCTAAAAACTTCAATTTTACATTTGATAAAACAATTGCAAATTTACAAATTTTACGTAAAATTATGTCATCTTGTTTTAAACGTGAACGAAATACGCATCTAATGTGTACAGGTGTCATTTTCCATTCTTATTGAATAAAAAATGTGACTTACCTTATATTATTTTCGATATGAAAAAAAAATCATTGATGAAAAATGTCATTATTTAAAGCTTTTAATAATTTTTCTATTTGGTAACATTGTCATTTTTGCTTTCAGGGATATTTGAAAATTTTCTGGTATTATCCACATAGCAATTAATGTCTCATAATGTCCTCATAATCTCACAGAATATCTACAGAATGTCTAGACATTCGAGATAGACATCTGTGGATATTCATCGCTATGTGGGTATTTTCATACAAAATTGTTAATAAGTGTTAATAATTGAATTGAATTTCATTTCTTTTATGATAACGCACGACTTTTTTGCGACACTGACAGTGAAAGGAATACGAAATCTTGTTTTTAATATTTTAAATTTTTTTATTTGTGCCAAAATGCATTAAAAAAATATTGTCCAAAATTTCTTGGAAAATACATATAAAAGATAGGCACCTTGTTATATTAAAAAAAAATGTATCTATGACAATTTTAAATCTTGTTGCAGGAGCAAAGGACTACGTCGGTCTCGACGAAGTTTCAAAAGTTGGTTTTTTAGTGCCGCTTTTTGCGGAGGCTTTGGGCACGTGTATCCTGGTGATAATAGGATGCGCTTCGTGCGTGATGTGGGATCCAGCGTCGAAACCTACAGTGATTAATATCGCTTTTGCCTTCGGTCTGACCGTTGCCAGTTTAATTCATGTAAGTATATACCATACATGTCAAGTAAGTGACTTCTTCTACATAGAAAAAGTTCATAATTAATTACCGCAGTTGATTCTTAAAAAAAAAAAAAAAAAAAAAAAAAAAAAATGAAGAACTCGCAGTATATCGTGTATTCACATTTTAAAAGTCTACATTGCAAGTGATAAATATGACAGTATATTACAAATAAGATACATTTCAAGAAGAAGAAGATATCATTTTCTATCAAAATTGAAGGATTTAAACAAAAAATCGAACATGATCATGTTCGATTGATTTCTTAATTTCAACTGTATGACCCAATGCATATCTATATTATTAAAAATGTGGTTAGAAGCGGTTTGCATCAAAGGTCACGATTCTAGCGCTTGGAACAAATCACCTAAAGTCATTAATAAGATTCTTTTTTCTCCGATGCTCAATATAAATGGCACGATCGTGAGAGACTTTGTCTGATTTGCCGATATGCCATACCCTATTTCGCGATCGTTATAAACATCATTGGGACGATACAGGGTTGCTTTACCCGCTTGGTTTCAAACTGACATAGAAAAGGCATTCTACCATAAACATCAACTTTTAATAAATGGCCTGAAATGACGTACAGCGATGCAATAAGAAAGAAAGAGCTCGAAAAAACGAAGAGAATAGAAATGTACACGAGCATTCGTAGATCATAATTTATATAATAATATAATAGATTTTTTGAGTCAAATCAAAATTCCGTTTAGAACTCTGATCTGATTATATCGATTACAGATATGATTAGTAGGTAATATCGAAGTGATTTCATTTTACCCAATTCATACATCAGATTATCACGGATGTAATACATCGACCGTATAATATTATGATACTCAAAGTGATGTTTCGTCATAAATAAACGGAAAAGTCTTCACATCGTAGGACTCGTTTATTAATCGGAAAAGCTGATGGATTCAAACATTGGTTTGGTTGCTACTATTATAAAAATTCCATAAGAATAAACTGTAAAAACCTCGACAATTTTTGCCTTAATCGCAATATTAAAATTTGCACCAATATCACTTTACCAAATTCTACACAAAACACTCGATTCATTATACTCTACGTCGACCTACTTTTCTGAAAATCAATCATCGCGTCCCATCCGTTAATTACCATTCGCTATGTCGCGCACCTACACACCTGTATTGTACATATACGCATATATGTTGAAAAAAACATCCGCGAAAAAGGCTGCGGGAAAAATGTCAACAGCCTGCCGCTTAGGGGCACACGTGGACATGATATGTCACACGCGGGCGATTTCCATGGTGAATGTCACACGCTGAATAAAAGGGATATAAGGGGATATATATATAGGGAGGGAAAAGGAGGACGAGATTATACGGCGAGTTGATGAAATGGAACCTGCAAAGAAATGAATGGCGCGAAACGGTCTTGTATTATGTTATTGCGACGAGTGGACTCGTTCGTTTTCTTTTATCCGAGCCACGACTAATGCAATCGCGCTAATCTTAATTTATTTTTAAGGCGCGTGCAAAATGGGACGGTCGTTTACGCGATGAGAGAGAGAGAGTGAGAGAGAAAAAAAGAAGGCGCGTGAGTAACGCGAGATCCGAGAACTGGACGTTGCAAATGGAGCATCGACTTGGCGATAAAAGAAAATGAAAAAATTACGCTATTTATTACGTTTGTTTGTATATAGTGAATTTAAAAAACTATTCTGTGTGTGTGTGTGTGTGTGTGTGTGTGGTATTTTACGTCTCGTCATTAGTCAATCTGGTTAGCATGTAATGGTGCCGTTGCGTCAACCGCGCAGACCTATAAAGGTCCAGCAACCCCAAGAAGTAATAAATTCTGACATAATGTACAGGGTGTTTGAGCAAGTTAAAAATAAACACACAAAAAAAAACAGAAAGAATACCAGAAAATCTCACAGAATGTCCAGTGAGTAGGTTGTCGATGGCTTCGGGCAATATTGCACAATACCGCCGCAGTTAGAACCCTTGAGGCAATCGCAGGCAACCTTATTACGCTTTTATCTCACATGCAGCGACCACGTCGTAATTTTTATGCTGCACTAAAAATTTTCAAGAGCGATGTTTCGTTTCAAGGAAAGCTAGAATCGAGCCAATTTCCCTCATATTACGCGACGTGGAATGAAATGCGATGCCTTTTTCGGAGGGCATTTTGTACAGTCTTATGAAATAACGTTTATATTCATTACTAAATTATGAGGCAATCGGAAACGCATGCGACATATGTGCTTAGTTGTTATACTTATATATATTAAAAAAGACTCGTTGGTTTTAGGTTTTGGGACCAGTTTCTGGATGTCATATAAATCCTGCTATTACAGTGGGGCTTTTAATCAGTGGGAACTGCTCCATATTGAAGGCTCTTTGTTATATCGTTTGCCAATGTTCCGGAGCCATTGGAGGAGCTGCTATATTATGGGTAAGTATAAACTACTGCATAGATCATCATCCAGTAACTTTCACGCTAGATTTCCTTCAAGATGAATCGTATAAATTCTGTAAAAGTCCAAACGAAAGATGAATTAGTGTCATCATATACTGAAAGCATTCTGTTTTCTATGTACTTATAGGCTGCATTGCCAACAAAGTACGCAAAGGCAGGTCTCGGAGAAACGTCTCTACAAGCAGACCTGACCACCGGTCAAGGGATTCTGATCGAGGCCATAATTACGTTCCTGCTGGTGCTGGTCGTGCACAGCGTCACGGACTCGAAGAGGACTGAAAGTCACGGATGGGCCCCACTCGCGATTGGCCTGTCGATATCCGTCGCCCACATGGCGATGGTGCCCGTCACCGGAAGCAGCATGAACCCGGCAAGGTCACTGGGACCCGCCGTCATTAGGGGTTTCTGGACGAACTTCTGGGTCTACTGGATCGGACCCATACTGGGCGCCCTCGTTGCCGGAGCTCTCTACAGACTGACCTTCCACGCCAGGAGCAAAGACGAAGACTCTGCTTCCTACGATTTTTAGATTAAGCGACTCTCGTACAGAAGGGATTATTATATCTGTTTGACTTTGAACGAGTCAACATTCAAACAAAGCGCATTTAAATCGTTACATCAATACCGTATTGGATTTTTAGAACAAAAGAAAAAAAAAACAACAAAAAATCATATATGAACATCGGGTGACAATCACGCGATGAATACATGAAAGTCGAATGATGGCCATGTATGAGTCACGAATTTGTATTTTTTATGTGATCAAATGCAAGCATCTCGCGCGTCTCTCGTGTCAATTTATTAACGGCCACATGTCCATATTATGCGAATCTCGTCACAATTGTGTCATGTTCACGTACATAACAGCCGGTTACGAATCATGTGACAGTTACATAACAATCGCGCGAATCAGACAGGGTGATTTCCTGCAAAACATAAGATAGTCATAAAAAAACTCACCTGCTATTATTGCGCTTTTTTTTATACTGTCAATTTTATGCGATCATAGCGACTAATTCGTATCAGATTAATCCCTCGTGATTTTCTCGCGACAGCCTTGAGTGAAATCGAGATAAATCTGCGGAAGTTTCTGAAAAATGGTTGGTAGAAATGTATAAATATTAAGAGAGCATATGAGGTTACTTTTATGAACTATGAAAAACTAATTGCGAGATTTCATACAATCGTATGTTGAATAAGTCGCTTTTAAAGGAATAAATTTCATTTATCGAGCGACTATACATCAATTGATTATTATGCAAAATTTAAAAAATCAGCAAATTACAATTCTATAATGTTTCAAGTTTACACATAGTATAATTTATCATATTGTACAAGTTTTAACTAAATTGCGATAAAATTAAAGTTTGTATTAAACATATAGTACAAATAGATAATAAAAATTACAACGTGCCTTAGGAAACATTAACAATCAGTTACCGAACATTTTACATGCCAATAAACGTAAATTCGTGTTACGTACCAAACATCCATACACAATAACAAGAAATAAGTTTTTCAATGTCAAAAACGTCATGTCTCTAAAAATAAAATTATCGTTGAATTACAAAAATTATATAACATGGAAGTCACTTTTCATTAACGTTATAGCTAAAATTCTGAGTCTTACATACTTTCAAAACGTCCCTTAAAACTAAAAGTATAATTTTTGAGGATGTGAGAGTACCATACACTTTAAAAATGATGTGAAATTTTAACACAAAGTCTTACGGTATGCATTTGAATAAATTTGAATATAATTAAGAGCATCTCCGATTTGACATTTTTTCATGTTGCTTTCAAAAATTTACAATTTCAATGTTAACTATATGTAAAAATATAATATGATAGACATAAGCTTAAAATAAATACTTATAATAATTCGTAAATGTAAATAATGACATTGTTGATATTTCTCTTGCAGATCGTACCAATATCAATTAGTGACAGTTAGTGTCGGTAAAAACGCAATTGATGTATAAGCAAATTCAACTATTTTTAGTAGTACTTTATGTATTGAACCGCAAATAAGCGTAGAATTGATTTAATCGTAATAAAAATGATATATTATAGTATAATTTTAATATTTTTAAGATTTTTATCAAGTTACGAAAGTATTTGTAATAAATCAATTTTAAGCAGCGTTATTATATATACTGTTAATATGACTGTTAATGTAATATTCAAAAATATTAATATAGTATACGACTGTTGATTATGAAATACATAAATACATGGCTATCCATTTCCATATCTTTTATCGTCCTATCAATAAAAAATAAAAACAATACAAAATTCAACTATTATATATATATATATATATATAAGATGGTATCGTTAATGTATATAATAGTTGAATTTTGTATTGTGTGTTTTTCTGATCTATAGAAATTTATTATTATTATTGAATATTTCTTTTTAACCGTATCAGTAAGACCAAATTGAAGGATAAAAAATTTTTCCATCAATTGTAATTTAATCTTTTTGAAAAATGTTTAAAAAACAGATATTTAAAGGTTACAGAGATGTCAAATACATTTAAATTAATACGTGTCAGCAAAAAAGTAAAGTTTCACTCTTTAAGAGCCGAAATTTAGAGAGTATGTTATATATTTGAAGGAACAAATTTATTTCGTTCAAAGGACTAAATACTGTCAATGAAAATGTTTGTTCGGCCAGGACAAATACATTATCGAGGTTTGGTAAGAATAACGACTAAACATTTAATTGTTTCAACCAAACGTTTTTTATGTATCCTTTTCCGAGTGTATACAGTCCAGTTCCGACTGAGTGATTCTTATTATAGGTTCAAAAACAAGAAGAAGAATATTTGTAATCGAAATGCGTGCATTGTATATTAACATAACGATTGTCATGCGACTTTGTCTCATTTCATTACTTTTCTATAATCATAAATGTATATAGCAGCCATCTGTTTAAATATACCTCTCTATATACCCCCAAGCGCTCAATACAACTTCCCTAAATAGATCTTCGAAAATAGTATGACACGACTTTGCTCGCTTTCTCTTCAGTAAGTTTCTTGGTCTGTTATTAGTGAAAGCTGCAGTTAATACCGGTATAATTGTGTTTAGAGTTTACATCAATACTTTTTCGATCAATGATTTCAAGCACTTAATTTCTGCAATTAACTTTCTCATGGTATTGTTAAGGTCGGCCAATAATGTGAACCATAAAGTGCAGTTTCCTATAGCGAAGTCCATCCGATTTCTTATAAATTATAGGTTTCCACTTTTATACGTTTCCTCTTTATACAAATAGCAAAAAAAAAAAATCTGTTTTCATTCTTGTTTTTGATATCAACAATTTTGTATGAAGTGCAGAAAATATTTTACACCCGCTCGTTTTATATTCGAAAGTCAAATTTACAAGAGTATACTTATAGAATTGTATTATACCACAACATTGCGCCTATCTTCATAAATCCTGAAGAAGACATTAAGAGCAGATATAGTTTTCTATTTATTCACTGTAATAATTGACGTTACATTTATAGGTATGCGGTATTGTACATTTTACATGTTATTTTTGCGCACATTTCAGAAGAAATCCAAAAATTAGAATTTCATAAAGACACGTCAGACTTATTGAAAAATGCCCGATGACAAAGGCGGAATAAAGTACGAGTACGACGGGGAAACTTTAGACCCAAACGAAGAACATTCGAAGCCGGAAAAGCAACAAAAAGAAATTAAAATGACGAGCAATAACCAACGTAACGACAAGGACGAAGATGAAATTTCGAACTTTTTTCGGGGACCGCTTCTCGCCCTCAGAAAGTCAATATCGGACGAAGAAATGACAAAATTCGCTTCGTTGAAAACTAACTGGGAAAGGGTCGCTTTTCTCATGAAATATCCAAAAACTTACGACCTTCCCATTGAATTGGAAAGCTACGACGGAAAAAACGAATCCAGAGCTTTGAGGTTGAAAGAGGACGGCAATAAGATTTTCTCTCTTGGATATTATGCTCAGGCTTTGGACACCTATTCCCGAGCCATTCTTGTCGCACCATCCGAACGTAAGCACTTTTATATACTTTGTTAAGATTTGAATTTTAATGTCATTATCTACAAATTGATTTTAATCATCTTTGTTTTGATGTACCCTATATTGTCGACAGATCTTCCGATTTTACTGGCCAACAGATCCGCAGCACTCTATCACATGGAAATGTTTCAACTGAGTTTGGCTGACTGCGATGAAGCCCTTCGAATGGGCTACCCCTCGCATCTCCTTTACAAATTGGAGGAACGAAGGGCTAGATGTGCATTGGCCCTAAATCACCACGACAGGGCCATGGAGTACTTTAAAAATGCCATTCGGGCATTCGACGACGCGAAACTGCCATCAGACAAGCGTCAAAAGTTAGAATCCGACATTTTAATGATGATCGCCGTGATGGCGAAAGGGAAGCAGCTCAATGAAAAAGCGGATAAGGCAACCGGGCCGTTGGAAAAGGAGAAGAAGAAATCAGACGCTTGTTTCGTGAATCCACCACCGAAGATCAAAGAGCGCAATTCACTGTATCCGGCATTGAGTGCAGCTGCGGAGGTGAGGAGTGGAGAAAAGGTGGGAAGGTACGTCGTGGCCACGAGAGACGTCCAACCTGGGGAAATTGTGGCCGTAGAACGGCCACACTGCTCGGCTCTTTTGGAGGAATATCGGTAAGCTATAGTTACCTACTTTTAAAAAGTATATCGATGTAATCATGTATAGAAAGGAATGAAAATTAAGGACATTACTTTTTCATGTAAAAAAGGCAAAATCACTGTCACGTATGCTTCACGAGGACATTGGCGCCGTATCCTCCCAAATGCACGAAATGCATAAGCATCGCGTACTGCGGTACGAAGTGCCGAGACGAGGATGACAAACATCACGCTCTAGAATGTAACGTGCTTGCCGCTCTCTGGTGCTCCAGAGCCTCCGTCACGTGCGTAATAGCGCTGAAAGCAATTATGCAAAAACCTTTCAAAGAGTTCATCAAGTACAAGGATGAGCTCAAGAATGAACTCGTTGTTACCAAATCAAAGCCTTATCGAAGCGGCGATTACAAAACGTTTTATAATTTAGGTTTGTACACATCTTCCACTGTATGCAATAGGTTTTAGGAATTGACATTGTCGATTTGACGAGCACGCCTTTGTCATTTAAAATTAATTAATGAAAATCAATTTCATTCAGTTAGCCACGAGGATGGAAGAACGAGCGAAGACTTTTTTCATCGGGCATATATGGCAGCCTGGTTGCTAAGAATGTTAAAAACGACTTCGTACATCCCGGATGAGGAAAAGACATTAGACTCAGAGGCGACGCTCTTATCGAGAAGCGAATTATTCATCTCCGGCGAACTGCTGCACAATCTTCAATTACTACAATTCAATTGTCACGAGGTAAAAGCGCCGATTTTTATTCGGACAAGCTTGTTCCTCCATCGTTCGGATTATTCATTTATATACATTTCGTAAGTAATACCAACAATGAAACATGCATATTTTACAGATTTCCGAATTGGCCAGGCCCATGGGGAAACTTGATTTGGCGCGAGCGAAGAACGTTTTTATCGGTGGAGGTGTTTATCCGACAGTGGCGTTATTCAATCACTCGTGCAATCCTGGCGTTGTAAGGTAAGAAACCGAATAAAATGTTATCAACACTTTCTTATAAAAGAATATGTATATATGTATTGCCCTATATCAAATGTTATAGTTTTATTAATATATGTTGTCTGTATTTGATAAATTTAAAAGTTTGAATATACTTACCAATTTTGTCAGGTACTTCGTCGGTACAACCATGGTAGTTCGAGCCATAAGGACAATTCCAGCTGGTCATGAAATCAGTGAAAACTACGGGCCGATATTCACCGAAACTCCCTTGCTCAAGAGGCAACAAAAGCTGCGTTTGCAATATTGGTTCGACTGCGCTTGCGAAGCTTGCAAAAACAATTGGCCGCTGCTCAGCGAGATCGATCCATCGATCATGAGGTAATTTCATTGACATGAAATCCACCCTGGGTTGGGATAATGTTGGGCTTGCAACAACGCAATGTTAAATATTACAACATAATTCCACGCGTTATTCTGCTACAACATTGAAACAAAATTTGAAAGATTAGAGTGTAAGGGAAAATTTACAATTTTGTACTTACCTGCATTTTCTAATGTTTTTTTTTTTTTTTTTTTAATTTGGCGACAGGTTCAAGTGCGACACAGGAGCCGAATGTGGAAACGTCCTCGATGTGAAAACGGATTCCAACGAGTTTATGATAAACTGCAAGAAATGCGGAAAAAGCACTGTCATCTTAAAAGGTCTGCAGGCGCTGCAAGACACCGACAAGATTTACAAAACTGCATCCAGAGAACTCGAATCGGGGAATTACATCGACGCTTTCAAGAGTTACTTGAATATTTTAAAAATTCTCGATAAAAATCTAGCATTGCCCATTAGAGACTATCATCTCTGCCAAGAAGGTATCAGGCGATGCGTTTTGGCTATGGGGAATGTCGCATTTATTACAAAAGAGGGGAAGTAAAAGTCGACACAATTCTCGCATACTATCACATATATATTAGGAAGTATAGAGAATTGATTAATGTCGGCGTTGAAGGGTTAAGGAAACAGAAACAATGGCATTTTCTATAATGGAGAATTGTTGTAAAACAATATTAATGATTTTGTATTATGTTCGTTTATTATGTAAATAATTGTATTTATAAGAAATGAATAGGATATTAAAAATTAATTGATGTTTTCCAGTTCATTAAAAATTTCTATTGGCAATGGTTCCTCGTATTTATGCAAGTTGCAAATTCGAGGCATTTGTTATTTGACTGTTTGCACATATCAACGTTATACGTTGACGATTGTTTTCGTCGATAATGGACAACCACCTCAAAGGAGAGAAGCCAAAAGTGACTTGTCATATAATATACCGATTGTATACATTAGTATTTCACTTTTCCTCATTATTACTCGTCAATGTAATTCATTACAGCCGCAACATACTGCGACCTGCTACGAATAGGTTCGTGAACAACAGTCACCACGCTTACGAGTCCAAGATTGAAATGATTCGGCATTATACCTGGTCTCATGTAGTCTATCGTAAACTTGGATTCAATGTGTAATGCCATTGCATTCCGGGAAATTTCGTTAAGATCGGCTACCAGACAATCAGAAGTTACCTGTATTTTCAAGACGTAGTGTGCTTTATCTGCAGATGGATCTGGTAAAGCTGACAACACATTGTCCAGGTTACTATCCATTAACAAAAAGGAATTGTCATCGAATAATTCACTGCCTACTTTCATTTTTCTGCTTGCTTCCTCGCGAGCGTACGTCCGAGCTATGTATCCTTCGAACGTTTGTCCAGTCCTCCTTAATCTATAGGATTGTCTGATTATCAATCGTTTTAAGGCTCCCCTCATGACTGCAGCTTCGCCGATTCCTTCATTGATTCCTGCTTTGACAGCCGGCAACTGTCCACGTGAAATGAAATTCTGAATCGCAAAGAAATCTTCGAAAGACATGTAATTACCGAGATTTTGATAATCATTAAACCGCTTGATTAAACTATCCGAGTCAATGTCAAGGTTAAAATTCCGTAGTTCCTCTGCCGAATATAGATTGCGGATTGATGCTCGCGCTAACGCGACTCGTTGCGGTGTATCCAGTGATTGTGGGATTTCCGCACCATAAATCAACTCCGGAAATCGAAGTCTTATTGTCGGAGCATGGTCTGGCAATAAATTGACGAGATCGGTACTTTCGACCCCACTCGTTGCCCTTTTCAGTACTTCGCTTGCAAAGTTGTACAGCTCTTCGGGGGTGTCGAAATAATACTGTCTCAAAAATACTCGAGCTTCCTCTACGCTGCATGAAAGACCATCGGCTACTAATTGTTCTGGACTGATTGAAATATACCCAATCTTCATATCTTCGCGTTTCAACCGTACCGTAGATTCCGACTGAAGAGAAGGGTATCGGAGATTATTATTATTTTCTCCAACGAGCACACGAGACGATCGATTTGATAATTGGCCAGTTTTACTATTGGACAATTCTAAATATTTCCACTCCGGAGTTTCTCTTCCATCTTCGATTTTCGACGAAAGGCTAGCCCAAGACCCAAGGGCAAAAGTTAGAATGAAGCTTACAGTAAGAACGATTGTTTTGTATATATCCATTACAAGTATCAACTTCTTTCAAGGAAATTTAAAATACAAACAAATATTGAACTGATATGAGTGAGTCCTGACTCACTCATGCATTTCGATGATTTCATTTTCAACTGAACATACCCGGAACTAAAATTATATATGGCACATTTATTATAGAAAAAAGAAATAATATGCAAATAATAAAAACAGTTTATAGCCGCGTAAACTCGAATTATTTACATATATACCATTCGTCCAGTGATATATACGTAAAATTATTATCAGTGCGTGCGTATATCGTGGCAGAGGCGCAGTATGTCGAATTTGCCGAAGTCGTTTCGACTATTTTTAATGGTTTTGAATTATCTGTAAGAAATTTGACCTCAGTGCAATTATGAGACCCCCTACTACTTTCATAAAATAAAACGAAAATTGATTTTAATACAATTTTTATTTTGTGTTTACATTCGAGTTTCTTATTTACTCCAGTAAATTGTTTCAACCGACTTTACGGCACGAGGATGCAAAAAGTCATTGTTGACACAAACAGTAGCAACATTAATTACTACTGACAACATGATTTATATTCAATACACGAAACATTCTTTGGAGAGAATTGTTCACGCTTAAGTGATTGCGATCATTTTCCTCAACAACCTATACATGCAGATCTTATTGCGTTAATGCTTCACCCTCTGAAAAAGCTTTTGGCTTTTTCATTATCTCGTCTATCAATACTGCATTCCTTGTTTCGTTATTGGTGTACTTTGTATTTTGCAAATAATGATGGTGTACGCGTTCCTCATAGCAAAGGCTGAAGCACCGCATAATACGCAAATAGAGTGTTATTGTCGGCGGCAATTCTATCACTGAGGAAATTGTCGACTTTGCCCTAAAATATGCGAATGAACAGAGCGTTCCATAATTCGTTTAACCATTAATTATTACATGATACAATTTAGAAATACAAATTTTAAATCAAAACTTATGTCGCAGAAAACTCACACGATAGTAACGAATCGTAAAAGAGACTGCTGTACACAGAGTACCGATGTTCTATCCATTCCCATCAAGATGTTTACAATCGTATTGGATAATAGGTTGCCAAATGTTAGTACAAAAAAAAAATTACATTCAAAATTAATGAAATAATCTTTTTTCGTAATGCGTCTACAGTGAGATTCGTTTTGTATCGGAAAGTGATACAAAATCAATGGCAATCGATGACAGAGGACCACGTTGAGTTGGGAGATGTAAATATTTGCTGCGAAGAATATGAAAAAGTTGATAATTGACATTAATGTAATTAATTTCTATTTTCAATCCATTCAAAATGTTAATAAAAATTATTTTTTACAGAGATAAATGATCCTGAACTCTGCAGATACATTGTCAATACAACTATATATATATATATATATAAAATTTAGCGTGAAATGTGAAAAAAAACTAATGAATTATTATTTTAATTCGATTAAAATTTTACTGAATTTTCCTTTTGAAATGCGAAACAAATGCATTCCTAACTCATAAAGTCAAAGATATTATTTAATTACATTTTTTAGTTAATGTTTTAATACATTGCAATTAAGGTACTGACTTAAAATGGCGATGAAATATCTAACCGACGTGAAATAATCGAATTGATTTATGATATCATTCACGTTCGAAAACATCCTCCAATCCTTTTGTGCTCTAATCGTGGCAAATTTTAGCTGCAAAAAAAAACACGTGATAAATTCATTTTATTATCAAAGATAAATTTTTGTTTAGTATACGAAGAATGTGCAATTGAGAATCGACTTTTAATAAATTTAAAAAAAAAACAAAAGTTCAGATAAAAACTGCGGAATCCGCATCAATCCCTCTTTTTTTTTTATTACAGGCCTGTGTTTAAATATTAAATGATTTATTTGAAACAATATATTATATTGTTGTCCTTCCAAACAAAAAAAAAAAAAAATATATATATAGATACACCGTCAACACACGTCTATATACATATTATGTTATAATGATTAATTATGATGTTTGTACACAAAAATTGCATCAGTTTTTAAAAACTTTTGTCATTTTTAACAGAAAATCGTCCATTATACGTGGACCGATTTGGTATTTTTCATTGTTTCTTGTACACAAAAAATTGAACGAAGATGTCAATGATATACTAACCGTGATTGCGAGTGCACCCAAAATCACAGAGAATCGTGATAAGAGCAACAATAATTGCCAGGGCCACTGACCAGTGAGGCAAAGATAAACGTAATAATGGCACGCGTGTTCGTATCGTTCTACGAAGACACCCATATGGAGCTTAAAAAAGGCACCTTTTACCCGCAAGCACGGCGATGGTGAGATTGAGCAACATTCGTTTTGCCTAAAGATATGGAGGAGAAAAAAGCCGCTAACAGCCTTTAAATATTCATTTCGAAAGAAATGATTCTGAGCTAGCTGCAATTTGCACGTACCGTCAACGGACACGCGAACTTTGCGGACGTCTATCGATTGGCCACGCATATTACTGTATACATTTATTGTACTGTATCATCATCCCGTCAACGAAACTTTATACATACGGCTGGACTTTGCATTTCCGCTCTGTCCTTACATTCAAACCGGCAATTTCTATATACCCTCAAAATTAAGTTATAAACGATTTTATTATGCTGTACAGCTCGGAAACAATGTCTCTCTCTGTCTATTGAGTACTATCATAAGGTGTATCCTAATGTATATGAAATGTAAAAAAAAAAGAAACAATAATGGACATAAGGTATTGTACACGCCTAACTCCTTTAACTCCTTCCATCTGCTGTCTTTGTTTTCACAAATTTTATAACGGAAAACAAAGGCAGAAAGTAGAAAAAATCAAAATGTCAACAACGTAAACTACATATGTTGCTAACATATAATATATATATACATATCAATAAATATTGTGTGTGATCGTACCTACTAATTAATCATTTTTAACATTATTTCAAGGTTTATTTATTTATTGCATTTTTAAAATTAAATGTTGCTGGAATTATTATTAATAATTAATAATTAATAATTCTCGGTACCAAAGTTTGTCGCCTCGGCACAACTGAATCCGTGGTTAAAACCCGTAAGGGAATCTGATCACCATTTCCGCAGCATCTTGCGTATAATCTATTAAATCAACAATTATCATACCATCCAAATTGCATGCAATTAGTTTCAAGTATGAATTAATTTCCGTCGATTAGATTTTGGGATATATCCATGCAAAAATGGTGGGGGGAAGGTCCAAAAATAAAATGTAGAATTTAGGAAAACTAGCATATCTCTCTCATTTTAGTGTCGAATAAATTGGATAAGCATTCAAAGTTCGCGCAAAAGGACACCGCATTTTTTTTTTTTAATTGACCGTTTACAAATTGATATATCCCTGATTTTCTACAAAAAAAAAAAAAAAAAAAATAAAGAAATTCGGAAACATGTTCTGACGTATGAGTATTGCACACAACAAACTCAAAAATTTCACAAATCGTTTTTGGATATCCCAGTAAACGAAAAGGAATTGAAGTGTCAAGAATCTGAATTCAACAGCGACAATCTGAATTATTTTTAATCATTATGAGGTTAGAAGAATTAAAAAGAATTCAGATTTCCGCTGTTCAATTCAGATTCTTGACACTTCAAATATTTTTCGTTTACTGGGATATTTTGCCTGTAACGCAGATCTAACTGTGTATGCTTGTGTGCGTGTGTGCGTGAATCTTTAATTTCACACTAATATAGTTTCCGTTGTGCAACTAAACAGTTCTAACCAAACTCATTCAACCTATCAAGAGAAGCGGTCGCTTCTCGCGCCAAGTTCGTATTAATGCCCGATGTATATACATATATATATAAGCGCGTGCGGCCGCTACTCCTTTACGGCTCACATCGCCAAAAATTACCGACACTGAACCTGTAATTCATTTCAGGTTTTCCCCATTGACTTTTTTTTTTCTCTTTAATTTGATCCTAACCCGATTAGAATTGGTTGAGTAGATCGTGAGATATGATTTATTAATTTGATCGTCCCCAATAATAAGATTCTACGATCGAAAATTCTTCCTTTTCTTCTAACGCTAGTCGCAATCGGGAAGTTGCAGGGGCCTTCTACTTGCAGGGGCCTTCTACTCAGTGAAAAGCATAGGAAGGTTAAGAGATAAAGTCCCCTGACAAGTCTAAAATTGTCGAAATACTACGTGTCCAAAGTAGTCTAGTCGGAAGGGTCGGCGAATGTGAGTTTTCTGGCGCATGCGCGTGACCTGGTAATGCTAAAAGTCATAAAAGTGTCGACGGCGGAGCACGGCGGAGGAGCAGCTGATCGGCTCGGTTTTCGGCACCAAGAAAGAAAAACAGATTTTGACAAGATATCAAGCACTTTTTCGGTGAGTAATATGTTGCAAGTAAATATTAAGAAAGAACACAGTAAGTTGCTTTGTGTTTAAATAGGTTTTGTTTTTTTTACAGGTTAGCTCGTCTCATTCCTTGTCGCCACTACTCAGTGCCAAGCATCAAAAACTCCTTCGTTTACCAAGGGAAGGTACAAAAAAAATTTCCAGAATTTCATGTACTGGATGCGCCTGAGTTACAGGATG
>JAPYZR010003454.1:0-15208 GCA_030522945.1 Trichopria nigra
GCCACCGATCGTTCTTATTATTTTGAAATTAATAAACTTTTACTAGGTAATTGTTTATTTACATGATTTTCACTTTATTCTTGTTATTTTCTACTTTTCCAAATATATCGTACAATTATACCAAAAAACCCGAATTTCGGTATTGTCATGCTTATAAAAACCAGATTTTTAAGGGGGTTCTAAAGTAGAACATTTACCGACCTAACCTGGAAATACGAAAAATGTAAATTATAAACGATTGAAACGTTTTTTCAAAATTTGGGCTTTGGAAGAGTGATTTGATATGACATATAAGGTTCTAACTCAAACATATAAAAAGAAGCACATTAATCTATATGGAAATAGAAATAATTAATACGTTTCAGCTTCATATATTATCAATGGAATTGTGTGGATGTGTATAGAGCAAATGTGAATTGGTATATCAAATTCGTAAACTTATGGCACACTGAGCGGGTGCGGCCGAAGTCCGCAGTCGCGAAGTATATAAAGTTGGTGAGGCCCGAAGGGCCGAACACGGTCAACCTTGCGAGCGAAGCGAGCTACGCGCGATAGCGCGCCAGGGGTCCAGGGGGCGGAGCTCCCGGTGGGGTTGGCGGCCAAAGGCCGCAGGGGCGAAGCCCCTAGTTTCCATTTCCTTTCGGTAATAACATTTGTGACGTTCTGGTTTCATCCGTTGACTCGACCTTTTCTCTTCTTTACTTAAACCGTACTATCGTATTTTTTTCTCTCCACAAAGTACTTGGTATTTTTTTCTCTCCACAAAGTACTTGCGAATGATTAAAATGTTATTACGTTAAAATAATACAGGGGAAATGAGCACCGCAAACATAAGGTTAACAATAGCCTTATTGGCCTTTACACTTTGGCGATCAAATGTTTACGCAGATTTATGATGATCATTCAAGTTGATCATTAAAGGACTACGAGCAGAAATACAGTGAACCGATTTGTGGTGGTCATTGGCCCGGTACTTTTAACAATTATTCAAAGCCTTTCAGTAATCGCTATAAATGTAGGAATTGTGCCCGATTTTCCAATTCGTGAAAAAAATAAAACATAGAAATATTCTATCCGTTACATTAACGTTTATTCTAATTTAAAACCGACAAAGTGGTTTTTACACAGGCCCACACAGTCTCACTCGACACTCACTCCGGAGCTAAGTTAATTGAAAGGATTTTTGAAAAAAAAATGATGAAATGCATATACTTTCACAGTTAAAGGGTCCGATTTTCGAAAAACCGAAAAAACTATTTTTTTTTTCAAGAATCGATGGCATTTTAGGACATTGATTATAGAAGTAACAAAAATTATGCGATCAAACGAACTTACCTCAGAGATGTTCGATCGTAATTAGTTGTCTCGTCCGAATACTCCGTCAATCAAATAATATGTAGTAACGTTAGTTGCTCGGCTTTTGACCACAGATTTTGTTTCCCTTCCAAATTGAAAATTACCCCTTCCTTGGAATATCTTGCGCCGTCTTTTCGCACCTCTCTGCTGAATAGTCATTATATTTTAAAGCTATTTATGTAACAATAAGTAAAACAATTATAGAAATATGTTACATTACCATTGCTTTTGTGTTTACAGGGAAGTGGATACGAGGATAGAATTTTTCTTTTTTGCTTAAGCTTCAATCTTGAAATTAAAAATACATAGAGTTAGTGCCCATAATCATACAAATGAAATGGAGACGACTGATACGGAAGCCGATATGACGAATTTCAGGATGAAACGGAGTTATTCCTGGGAAGAAATCTACCAGATCAATTATCAGGAGAAATTAAACTATAAGAAAGAATTCGTATCTGATGGACAGAAGGTAAAAATATCGGAAAGGAATCAATTCCTATAACCATTATGTTTTTCTTTCCTTTTGTCCTTTCTGAATTAACCCGAAATTATTACGATCAACTTTATTTTTCCGATCCTTTCGTTCATTTTGAATATCTCTCGGAATGATTTCGCATTCATTATGATTGAACGACACTGAAAGAAATGGAACCAAAATAAAATGGAAAATAGTAAGACAAACATGGTTCGGAATGTCGCGGAAACAGATATATTGGAATGGATTTCGTTCGGATATTTTTTCCAGTGAAGGACTTCGAGAGAAAAAAGTAGGAAAACTGATTAACATCGATTCCTAAAACAGGTCAACTTTATTTTGAAAGCTCCAGACTTGATGAAATGAAGAAATCACTGTCGATCTTCATCGGGTGCAACGTATTCATTTAAGCAAGCGTCTAGGAATTCATCTGAGACAAGCCTGGATAATGTAAATTATTGAGAATAAATGAGACGAAAAAGAAGTGAATTGAAAGTAACATAGAACAAAACAAAAATTTTCTTGAGTTGTGTCTTTCAGGCGAAAAGAATAAGGTGTCAAATTAAAGTAAGTATACCATACACATATTCTTAAGAGTTTTCAAATAAGAGTTATATTATTAAGAGTTTCAAGCTTTTTTATTCTAAAGGTCACTTTCAGTTCGTGAACAGATCGTCATCGAGAAAACTGAAGCATATGTTGAGAAGCGAACGCAGGAAAACCAACGTGATTGGTATCAGATCCCTACCCAGTAAACGAAAAAGGATTAGGAGGTCAAATTTTGGATTAAAAAGGAATGGGAAGTATTCATTGGTATGTAAAATAAATCCATTTTAATCATTCTGAATCCTTCTTAATCCAAATTTTGAATATTCAATCCTTTTTCGTTTACTGGGTATTGAAAATATTCGGGTAATTATTTTACCACGTGGTCTAATCATTTCCAAGTTGCGACAGGGTATTTTTGGCCGACTTGACCAAAAATCCAGGTCCGAAACCACGTGGTCATAACCACATGATTTCGATCCTGCCAATTAAATTCAACATGGTCTTGACCACTTGGTCATGACTTGGTGACAAAAATATTAATGTGAAATAAAAAAAACTTCCTCGAACAGAAATCGAACCCGGGTCGACCACTTTTCAATTCCGAACTATATCCGCACTCGGCCACATTTGCTGTTGTAAACCTTAGCAAAAAAAAATGTTACTATATCTATGTGCATAAGTATGTAGCCAAATAAGTCTTTAGAATAAAAAAAAATAATTATTCGACATAAAATGAAACAAAGTACAATTTTCTAAATCACAAATCTGATGCACTCTCTATAATATTATATAAAAGTAAACGAAAGGTGATCAAATTCAAAGAAGGCGTATTTAAATGTCATTTATATATGTATTCATACAAACGAAATATAACTACGATACATATTATTGTACAATTCAGTATGTCGTTGACTTTTCTATTCTTATGCGATATATGTACACTTGTCGAAGGGTAAGACATTCGATTCGTAAAAGATATCATTTTCAGTTACTTCCATCTCTATACCCTACATTCCTATTTATATATTTACAAGTACTCCGCATTCTTAAAATTATTGCATTTGACGAAATGTATATTCATAATTATTATTGAGATCTCCGATAGTTGTCCTAAAAATAATTTCTAAATCGTATAAATACGAGTATATATATTTTTTTTTACATCTTTGAAAGTATAAAACGGTTAAATTGTGGCGACAGCATTCTGAATTACCTGCGTCCATTCAGTGCATAAAAATCTAATTAGATCTATCTGCCGCGTTCTCTTTGTTCAAAACAAATTCAAATAGCGAGACATATTCTTCTTTTAAGATCTATAGAATTAAATTAATTCAAATTCAATCGAAGTTATTTTTAGCAGAAAATGTATTTAAGTATTACTTAATTTAGAGATGAATTTTAATATTTATAGTTAACGACAGTTCCTTGTTAGACGTGGAAACTTATATACTTACATACTAATCGTTATATACAATTTTTAATATCGGTAGTACCTTTTTTATGCATTATTGAAACGATAATATGATTTCCATTTATTCTACTCTTTGATGAAACGAAAAAAAAAACTTTCTTTGTACAGAAGTTAGCTGTTTTCAACCCTTGAATCCGTTAACTTCCAACGAGCAGAAGACTAAGTTTATTTTTTTATGCAAAAATAGCAAATTTTGCAGTGGAGTCGCAATGGCGGCATTTAGAACGCTCATGCGCATCATATAGGGAAGAGGCCCACCATCTCAAATGATGAAATATGCGAGCTTGTCTAGTGCCGACTACATGAAATTTCCGACAGTCTACTGTACTATACAGATTGCAATAACATTACTGACAATCACTAATTTATCGATAATTATTACATCGGTATGTTAGTCATGCGCTGAAATGTCACTGCACTGACTAAGTTAGTTAACATTTGAAACTACTTCGAATTTCGAGAGAACAGCGCCGGCATTCTTTTTTTATGTATACAATTTTTTGTAATTGAAAACATGTGGCAAATTCATAGACACGTTTTACAATATCCCGTTTGGTATTTAACAAATGTATTTACAAGCGCGATTTGAACAATACCTTCGATCCTTTACGTAGGTAGAAGTTGCAAATATTCGCGAATTTCTGCCGGTGCTGGGAGAAGATAGCCAGCCGGATCGAGTACGTCCGGTGTTCTTATCGTGACGGGTCCTTGTGGAGGCCTTGGCAAAGAACCGATCTGACTTGGTCTGTCTATGCTACTTTCTAATATCTCCATAATATCCACAAAGCGTATACGCTCTCTTGGATCAATTTCCCAGCAATCGCGCATTATTTGGCTGATATACGATGGACAACACTCAGGAGGGATTAAAACGATTCCCTGCACAACAAGTCTCAGCACCTGAAACAAAGATTGCATCGCTTTAATTATACGTTTGACGAGTTATACTTATATGTATCTTAGTATTATTAGCGTTAAAATATTGTTATTGTATAGGACATGTTTTGATGGTGGCTTATACATTGTCTAATTTGTTTTCGAATCACGGAAAAATATTATAGATCGAAGAAAAGACACACATATAAATGATGTAATGGAAAAGATTGTATTAGTTCGGATAAAGGCCCAAAAGAGTCAACTCAAAAAGGGAGAGTATTATCTCGTGTTATTCTAGATCGCTGCTAAATCAGACGCGGGGGACGATTCTTGAAACCGTGATATAGGTATAGCATTCATACTATAGAATCATAGATTCAAGAATTGACATCCAGTGCTCGTGGTCGTTCATAGCATAGTAAAAATTAACAGAGTTCCAAATTCCCCTACAGGAGTTAAATTCTTAATACGTTATTCTCGTTTATTTTAGTTTCTTGCTAATTTAACATCCGTGTTATTAAATAAATACAAAATGCTGGAAAATTTTGGTTTGAAATTTGATCCTAACTACTTATTTGCTCTTTGAATGTAGACTTAAGAGCTTGTATTTTTGTTTTCGTTATTTCTGATCTGACGGTTCTACGAATCTGTCCATAAAAAGATGAAAGAGAGAGAGAGAGAGAGAGAGAGAGAGAAAGGAGAGCTGGAAGCATGAAATGTACATCAAGAGGGAAAAATGAAAACAAGTAAAAATATTTAAAGAATTGAAGAAATGGAAAAGTGAATAACAGAAGAGAGTTCTCCGATTCAACGTCCGAATGAGGAGAAGGAGAGCAAAGCAAAAAAGGGAGGTGTGCAAAGCAAATACGCATATACGCGCGCTTGAGAAAGATGTAACATGAAAAAAGTCGGTATAAGAAAAAAACACTGCAATCTGCAATATGCATTCATTTGAAAAACATTAAATACAGAAGAAATTAAAAGCTACAAAAAATACAACTTTTTGACAATCTCTATTCAACTTTTTTAAGCTCGAGAACGATTCGTTTCGTAAATATTAAAAATAGCAAAAAAAAAAAACAAAATAAATAAATAAATAAGTATTCATTTTAAATGTTGTATATTCGAATATGTAAACAAATGTTTGTGTACATAATTACACATTAATAAGACATTGCGATTCTCACCTCTTCATTGCTATGTCCGTAATAGGGCTGCATCCCTAGGGAGTAAACTTCCCAGAGGGCAACACCGAAGCTCCACACGTCACTTTCCAAGGTGAACCGACCGTATTTTATACTTTCAGGCGACATCCAGCGCACTGGTAACATTCTTGTACCTCCAACCTGATTGGGATATAATCGGTTTATATTATTATTTTTTGTTTGTCTGATGTACTTTGCTGGAGAGATATCTATACTGTTATGTTATTGTCGATACCTATATATATATATAGTGAAATTATCAATACTAACGCGCACCATGTAACGCGCTTCAAAACAAACATGACAGACGAAAGAGTTTTAATATACAAAAGAAATACATATTATGTATATATTTATAAACAACCGAAGTATTTTCTGCACTCCGTGATGTAAAATAATTGTATCGTACAACCGGATTAAAACGATGTAGTACGTGTCTATAGTAAACCATATTATCATATCGTCGCGTGAAATATATCGCCAAGAAAAAAAAGAACAGGCGTAAATGATACTGCGCATGTAAAAATATCATTGTTTAAGATGAGCGTATAAATTCACGTATAAACTCCGTCGTAACCTTGACTGCATTCCTTCAAATATTGTTTAACTTTTACAAATAGTTTTTAAACAAAATCGTAACTGTAATTTATCTGGAAAGTTTCACGTTAAACCCATATATCATGCAAAAGAATAAAGCATCAACGAAAAGTTGACCTCGGAAGAATATCGTTACGTCGCCATTTCTATTTAAAGAATGTCACAAATAATTGTTACGTACAAGTACCGAACATAGTGGGTAATCCGCTGTGTTAATGTAAACAACAAAATAAATTACCTTATAATAGTCGCATGTGTACACGTCCCTGGACATGCCGAAATCGGCGATTTTTACCACCAGATTGGTACCCACCAGGCAATTTCGACACGCAAGGTCTCTATGAACGAATCTTTGTGCCGCAAGATACGTCATTCCGGACGCTATCTGCATCGTTATCCAATGAAGCGAATCCTGCACCCATAAACATTAAATACAAAAGACATTAATATGAAGCCTTATTAAGTAAAAGATAAAAAAAAAAGTACAACGGAGAGAGTGATATTTGAAGAATCTATTCTGACAACTTCCTCCACGAGCGAAAATTCGTGGAAACTACGAGAACGATCTAATTTTTTATTGGATTCCAGCCAACCCTACTTTATTGTAAGTTTAATGCAATGTTATTCATCGTGGCGCGAAGCTTTATAAGATTCAGTACTGACCATGTCGAGAGGTTGCAGTCCCGGGGTTGGAGCCCTCAGAGTATGAGAATTGGCCCTCAAAACCTCGGCCAGGTCACCATAAGGCATGTACTCGAAAACCATCCATGGACTGTGGGTGGAGTCTCGCAGAACAACTCCGACCAGCGACAAGATGTTCTCATGTCGAAAAGTCGACATTATATCAACTTCGCGCATGAATTCCTCTTCGGCCTCTCCGGATGCTTTGATGACCTTTACGGCCACGACTTCAACGTAACCGTCTCGTCTCAGTTGACCTTTAAGAAGTCCGAGAAATTAATTTAAGGGATTGTAATCACTTTTGAATACATTTGAATCTAATCCTATTCGTTAAACGTTTAAAAAAAGTTGTCATTACCTTTATAAACTTTACCGAAGCAGCCTTCGCCAATCTCCTGTAGAAATACTAAACTGTCGCGCGGCAAGATTGCCACTTCCGGCGAAGCACAAGCAAAGTATTGAGGATTAGGCGTATATTTATTCGCCAACAAAAGGCTTTTCTTTAGATTCATAGGAGAGGCCTGAAATAAATATTGATATTAATTAAATGTGTTTGATACGACGAGTAATTGCAGCAATCGTAAATAATACGAATGCAATTTCAGAACTTGATATTCGGAATTATTGTTAATCGGAATTCTGGAATTATTAAAAATTAAGTTTGCCGGACGCGACATGAAAGCAATGATTCTTGTATCAATGATGATTTTAATCGAGACTCATATATTAAAAACTATTCAAAAAAGTGCGTCGGTTTATAAAGCTCCTATATATACTAGCCAATAAGTGTTTTATTTCACTATCGAGTCCATTGGCCGCCTGGCGGTTGCCGCGCAAGTTTATGCGTTCGCCCGATACGCGGCGCGCGATCCCACTAGTGAAATGTTGCGTAATGTAGGATTTTTTAATGTTCATTTAAAAAAAAAGAATATCGCGTTGACATAATATTGTGTTTCAATATTGCACATTATTATTCCAGAATCCCTCCATTGAAAAAGTAGCCGATCTAATTAATCGGCCGCGTGTTTATTATTGATTCCGCAGGCGCGACTGCGTTTTATACGTTTATTGCATATATCGACGAAACAGATAAGTGATTGATTATTGTTATTACTTCAAGGGAGTTGCGCTTGGGCTTCGGGATAATGCTACGGCGTTTGTAGTACACGACAGCAAACACCAGCAACAGCAAAATGCAGCTGCTTACAGTGATAATTACTTGCGGTTGTTGTTGTATAGTACGGGTCTCAATCTGTAAATTGCCGTTAAAAAATTGTCATTCAACTACGAGCTGAAAATTACTTTCATTATATATGGGCGACGTGAGTGGTCGAATAGAAGACGCACGCTTGACGAAGGAGATGAAGAAAGGAGTGATAAATTACATTGCCCTTGGAAGGCATAAAGTTCTCCGCAGTACTGGCCACGTCTAAGATAACAACTGCCATTTACTCATAAATATTATTATTTATAATAATAAAGGTTTCAATTAAAACATTATTGTCGCATTTTTTACTCCGAATCCAATAATACAAATCGAATTTATATTATGTGTATATAGTCTTCTCTCTTCGTTTTCACGCGTCTTCTATTTATAAATTACTATTGTAGCTAAATTTTCAGACAAATTTCAGTACAACAAATAATGGAAAATTTCATATATAATGCGTCAGGAATATTTTCGAATGATTAATTGTGTTTATCTTACCTGTTCGGGTTCTGGAAGGGCGGTTGTAGTAGTATTTACTGTGACGTTGATACTTATTGGAGGTATTATATTATGTATTGGTTTTGGTCCTTGAACTAAAATCACGTACAATAATTTTTTTAAGTTAGGTTACGTTCACGTTTATGATATGCACATTGATAACGTCATTTCCTAACCTAAAAAGTGTGGATTTACTCGAGTTATATTTATTTATATTGAAATCCGAACCCACTTTCGAATAATTTCTCAGGTTATACACCTTTTTAAGGTTATTAGGAGATTACGTTATTATCATCATCAGGAGCTTTTAGGTTAGGGTTATTGAAATCGCCAGGCACTAAAAATTGTTTTCTACCGTAAAGTCGAGCAGGATAATCAATGATATAATATTGTTGATATTTATTTAAGCGAATTTTGCAAACATGATTTCGCAACAAAATTGTAACGACGAATAAGTTATTATTTTAAAACTTTCTTACCCGTGTTACGGTTTGGACATCTGAGGTCAGGCGTCGGAAGGGACAGATCATGCGGGCAGATACACTTGGAGTTTTTAGCCTCATCTACCAGACACGCTGCTTCATTACCGCAAATGTGTTGCCGGCCAACGCAATTTAAGATTTCTGCGGTTTCGTAAGCCGTTGTAACTTGGGTGGTGTGCGGCGTCTCGTGCAACCTTTCGGATAATATTGGACTGTGCATCGTCTCATTTTGCGGAAATTCTGAAATCATTTTTATAATTATGTATATATTTTTTTTTTATTATACGTGCGCACCTTTTTATATTTGGTTATAATTATTGTACGATATAAACATTTAGGTTTTTTGGAAGGGGTCCCACTTTATTTATTTATAAATACAGGTTAACGTCCCACATTCATAAACAAACCTTGTTACTGGTACAAACACGTGGACCCTCCATTTATTTTCCCGCTCTTGGTTCGTTTCCAGACGTTCCATATTTCCATCACATTATATACCTAAATGATTATATTTCATTACTCGACAATTATTTTAATAAGTATTATAAGACTACGAAAAAATTGTTATTTAATTTGTCTTTCACGGTTCTATTTTCTGCGCGGAAATTTTGTTGTGAATTCTGACGCTGATCATCGTTATGCTGTGGCGTACTATACGAGGAAGTTTGCTCGCATTTATCGGCGGCCACTCGTAAGCCATAATCGTTTAGATATAACAAATATGAATACGTGAGCACATACACGTATTGCATATATATGCGAATATGTACACATATATATATGTGATCCAATTCGTACGTTACGTCGTCTTTATAATATCTTATTTAGGGATTCACTTAAAAACATTGCCCGCCATAATCTCGGAAGTGATTACATCGTCGCTTGATGTATTTATAACCTCAAAAATCATCGCATATGGATATATTCCACGACGATCATAATATTCCATGTTATGATTCTTTACCATATACTATATTATGCTTCCAAAAGTAGGTGAACTTTTGAATAGAAGAGAATAGAAGTTAAATTAAAATTTTACATCATTTTAAGGTTACAAAATTTCTTTATCGACCGAATAAATGTAGTGAAAACACGAAAAGAAAATTATAAATAAAAATGTACGTTAATAAAATTTAAGAAAATACAGAAAATGACTTGTTATTCGTATTTTCGCCAGATAATATAACTGTATCAATAAAGGAATTACGACAAATCGTAAATTCCAATGTTTTGTATTATTCGTATTTCTTTGTCTTACGAATGTTTCGGACTTTCGAGATGGTTTTTTGTGCAAGAAACGTTGGCGCCTTGAAATCTTCTTTACGGCTTCCCGATTTTTGATAAATCGAGAGAAATAAAAGCGATAATTCTAATCGTCCGACCTAGCTCTCGAAAAAATACTTCCACCAAAAATTATACAATCGACTCTTGTTCTACAAAAATGATAAGAATAACGTGGAATATTGCATACTATATATTATTTATCCTATATTTTATTAACGCTATTTCACGTCTATGTTTAATGTAAATTAACATTTCAAAACATCGAGTCAAAATGCAATTTAAACATTTACGTTTTCACGCCAAGAAAGAGATAAAAATAGAAAATTAATTACAGATGTAAAAGTTAAGAAAAAAAAAAAAAAAAAAACGCCTAGATTTATGCATTCTATAGATGCGGAACTTAGATTGTATAGGGAATAAATTTTTATTTCCTAGCGCATATCCACTAGTATTGCTGCATATACTACTTGCACGTAACAGATATGCAGTTGCGATATTGCTGCAATGACCTCAGTAGTACTTTGGGTGATTAATTTTAATCACTGACGATTATCGCGGAAATTATGACAATAATAATTCATAGACGTAAATTACAAATAGACAGACGATATAACGCTCAGGAAAATGTGAAAACAAATTTGACCGTTTATATAATCAAATCGAATTGTTTGGTTTTCGTGATGTTCTACACGTTAAATTTTACGCTTTATAATTATGTTTACACGGACGGTCGAGTCAAGGTCATTATATTGTCAATTTCCGTTGCACATTAGATTATTCAAAGTCTCCGCATTCTCCAGATTATGAGCTATATGTCGAGTGTTTCATGGCTATTTCCGCTATTTTGGGTTCGACACTTTGACTCGGAAATTCATTTGACCTCTTGCAGATAACGGAAACGGTCGAAAACGAACGGATACTGCCGGTCTCGAACGAACATTGCCGAATATGTACGAAGCTAGTCGATAACGGACGATGATTGACGAAACCCAAGAAAATATATTCCTTCAAGATGCGTACAAGTAATAGACATTAATGCTCGTAAAAATTTCACCTTGGCTCGACCTTGGCTTGACCTTGGCTTTGTCCTCACGCGAGATCAAACGAACCTCGCAGCTTTTCAAGTTATAGTTCATTCTTTCGCATATAATTGCGTTTCCTCCTCGGCATCTTTTGAGTGTTTTTGCCCTCGTTAAGATCACTCTATACGTGCGCTAAAGAAGTTCCGTAATGACGTTCTAATCACATCCCTGATTTCCGTCTTTAAGACGTCTCTATATACTGTATAGAAGGTGGCGAGTTACAGGGATTGGGGTGTCCGGCACATCGGACAATTAGCATCGGGAACCTGTTCGCGTATACCTATATATGTATATAGTGGATGATTTAGTCCGTGGCAAAAGGGCCGCATATTTTCGCCACTCGGCGGGTTAAAGAGACAGAGAAGGCATTCATTTGGCGCTTGGGGCTCGTAACGGGTCAAAGCGTTATCTGCGCGGTCAGCGGTCTTCGACAACGAGTCTCGCTATACTATATACTACATGTACCACGTCTTTGGCTGATGTCCGCGCGTCCACATGCTGCCGGTCAATTTTGACCGCGCGGCACTTGGCCGCGAGCGACTTTTTGCCGATTCACCTTTCGTCGGCGTCGCTGCAAAATGTGAAACAAATTAGCTCGACGGGAGTTCATCATGGAATGTTCCGGTCGGTGAACGAAATGATTACTCGTCGTCCGCACTCATCACCACTCGGAGTACATAATTGAAAGATGCCGAAGCAGTACTTTGCGGTCGTGTTTCCTGCCCCGCGCCGAAAATGGCACTTTTCCGTCCGCTTCGGGTAGTCGACTTTTTCGAACGATAAATCGAGGAGCGATATACGATTTATTCGATGGAAAAAAAAAGAAGTTGGGATATATGACGATGTATCGGTAAATTTTCGATTCGCCATTCTGCACCCGCCATTTTGGAATGGCAAATTCTGTCATCGCGATTAAAATACCGTGAATTTTAACGATTAATAAATGGGACATTTCCTTTGCAATCTATCGTCTCATTCGATAATTTTCAATTAGTACTTTTTGATTTGTATGAAAATCGAAAAACAAAATGGCGAATGGACCATGGAACTCGACTAATGGTAAATCGTATTCTTTAATTTTTCACACGTCAAATTTAGCATTTGTCTGTATAAAACTTTTTCTCATTTTCGAAGTGTGACGTTATAATTAAAAATTCAAAACGGCGAATTCACAAATAGTGACAAAAATTTCGAAATTAAAAATGGCCGACCAACTATACATGTCTTATCTTAAAAAAACATTATTGTTGTGTTTTATGGCTTTAAGAAATTACATAACCGCCGCAAATGTGAATGTTCACTTTTGGATTTATAGCGACTAATTTCTGATTAATTTTACCGTATAACGATTAGGTATACATCAGGTTCGTAAAGTCCCCGCAGCCAGGCTCTCGAATGCGGAGAACAATGGCGCGACTATTCATTGAAAATCAGTGGCGTTTCAGTAATACGAATTAGGAGGCAGCTTAGAAAAATACGAATGGCTTGTTTTTTAATCCCCTTCATCAAGATGATCTTCATTCGATGACGCGCTCTATTCATTTGTTCGAGCATAAGAAACGCCGTCCATTAGAAGCGGGATTTCGAAAATAAGCATCTCCACGACTTAAAAGATGCAACTAATTTGAATACCGGGTGAAGGCTAAACACAGCACGTATACTTTGCGTACATATTTGTTTGCGGTACATATATTATAATTTTTCCATCCATGTCAAAGCTAAACATAGAATTATTTGCATTTTCGTATTGTAAAAAAGTAAACAAACGAAGAAATAAACAAATACGACCTCTGTTGTTTATTGTTTTATTTTTGTTATGTTTCATTATTATTTTAGAGTATTTTCGTTTACCGCTTCACAATGGTCTTTGTTTACTTTTGTTTTTACGTTGCGAAATTGAAAATGCTTTATGAATTTGGACGAAATAGCCCAGGTAGAAATTAATCGTGGCATTCCGTTTTATTGTACATAAGACTGTATATCGGAAACCCATTATAAAATCTGCACGAGAAAATCTCTCGATTCTGTCCAGATTTTATGTAGAAAATCTAGAAATTTGATATTGAAAATTACTATAAATTCTAGGTTAGATAAAATCTGAATTCTGTCCCGTTTCTATATCGGTTTTGTCTAGAAAATACTGGATATGATTATTTTTATAGCAAATTTTGTTTAGGTTAGAATAAAATAGCTATTCCTATAGATGAAAACTGGACAGATTCTGTTTAGATCATGAACATAGATTGTTATCATGGCCTCATATACATTTAACCGTCTACCTGCGGATATTGGGGCTACACAGTTTTCCAGTCTAGAACCAGTAATTATTCTTGGTAATCTAGCCAGAATCGACAAAGTGCCACGATTAATTTCTGCTGGGGAGACTGTAAACAATATGACATAAATGACAAATATACATCAGAAAAGAAATGCAATTTGATGAAAACATAAAGAAAGTTGCCCAAGAAATTCTGAAAACGTGAAATCAATTTGATCGTTAAAGAGAAATTGAAAAATGTTGAGAGTGAACGGAATCAAATAAAAAAGAACTTTGGCATAATAATGTTGGCTGAAATTTGCGAAAATTAAAGAAATGAACGCGTAACTGGAACTGTAATAAACGTCCATAAAATTTTATGACGGGACTCGAAATATCCAGTATCGGTGCAATATGTATACAAAGAAATTAACAGACATAAATTGGAGAAATTATTATAAATTTACAAACAATTACAGAAATTTACTGACCATTATCACATATGTAAAATTTTGCCGATCGTATGATTCAATTCAAATTAATAACTCTATGAATTTAGAACAAAGAAAGACAGAGTATTAATTTCAATTTATGGAAATTAATAAAAACTTAAAAAAAAATGGAAAAAAATTAACAAAAATTGTTGCAGATAATTGACAAACAGACATTGACAAAAATTGACGAAAAATTATAGAAATTGACAAAACATTACAGTAATTGACAGAAATTCACAGAAATTGACAGAAATTCACAGAAATTGACAGAAATTAAGAGAAATTAACAGAAAATGACAGACAATGACAGAAATTGACAGAAATTAACAGAAATTGACAGTAATGAACTCAAATTTGAAGAAAGTAACAGGAATCGATGAAAATTGACAATAATCAACAGGAATTAACAAAAATAGCCTGAAATTGTCCAAAAATAACAAAAAACCACAAAACTCCGTAGAAATTAACAAAAATCGACAGACAATTCGATACATTGACGACAGTGATTTAAATTGATAGACGATTACAGACAATTACAGAAATTTACAGAAATAATACATATACACATCCACACAATTCGATTGTTAGTATATGAAGCTGAAACGTATTAATTATTTCTATTTCCATATAGATTAATGTGCTTCTTTTTATATATTTGTGTTATAAAATTGAAAATGAACATTTTCAA
>JAPYZR010003455.1:0-15876 GCA_030522945.1 Trichopria nigra
GGATAACAGCGCGCATATTCTACTTTTAAGAAAAATACTATTCTTACTTTTAGAATATATTCTTAAAGTTAGAATTTTATTGAATTGCTTAAGAATATTAAAAAAAATAATTCGTCTATCGTTAAAATCTTGTCAAAAAAATCAATATTGAAAAGAAAAACAAAATGTTTAAGAAAAGAGACGAAGGATCAGTCGACAATGACAGTAATATATTGGAAACGTTTATACGAAAAATCTTGAAAATGCTTTGGAAAATCGACCGTCTCGACAAACTGATAAACACCAATGCAATTAATTAAAACGGTCACGGATTAATTGACGCGCGCGCACCCGCCAAATCCGACTGCCGAAACAAAAGCACATTTTCGTGGCGAGAACGCGTATTCGATCACTCGGTTTCCATACAGCGTCGAGTTATTAGCGCGTTCCATACGTAAGGCAGTTAAAGTTCTATTTTTAAAAATCCGCTCTCGTTATTCGAACTCGCAAAAGTGCCTTGACCGCCGAGCAACGCGGCACTATATAATCAAAAGGGGCACTGACATTGACTACAGTCGCTGTAGTACGCTATGTGTCCGCCGGCGAATACCTCTGCACTTTATACGTGTGTGTTTGTATGTACGTGTATATATATGTATGTATAAGCGACCTCGCGCATTACGTTGCGATAACACCGACGTGATAGTTTCCTTTGTGCTCATCGACACCGCCGACGATAATGACAGAGACGCGAATCTGTTAGACCTGCCGCGATCCCCTTTCATTGTCACGGTCCCCGAGTGAATATAAGAAAGAGTGCAAGAAGGAAGACTGCGAGAACTACGACACTCCGAAATTAATTTCTCACTCAAATTATACCGACCCGGCGAAGTGATTTCAAGCAAATAATGCTCAATTATATACATATATATATATATCCACGCAGCGAGTAAAGGAATGGCCTGCGTATACATCATCAGGGTGTTTCAGTCACGGTTATATTCGCACTATATGCGTTTATGCATCTTCGCATTCCTCGTGGAATTTCGAAGGGAACGGCGTCGTGCGAGCGTCGGCAGACATTGTGTGCAGAATGTAAATAACGAGCGATTGAAATTGACCAATCGGTGTGCGACGATACAACGTCGTCGCATTCTCATTCGTTAAATCTCAATTATTCGATAACAAAATTCTTGGTTCAATTTCACGCATAAATTCAAGTTGGAGTAAAGCACGCGATCGCCAGCGCGAATGCATGTATATAGCAGGAGCGATCGAAACCGGCCAATCGGGGTGCAGCTGTGAATATATCCGGCCAGGCCTGTATTTGTATACCCGTTCAAAAATTCAATCTTCATAAATTTTACTTAGTCAAAATGTCAATTATATATATATATATATATATATATATATACCTGCGCGTAACACTTATACTCGGCGTGCGCTGCAGCTCAATCGTCGTGTTTTTATCGATAGATATGACCGAATCCTTGACGAAGGTCGAAGAGTGCGCAAAGACGACATTTTCATTCGTCGATTGCGACAATTTGGAAATACTATAATGAAACCGATGGAAATTATTGTCAGAAATACGCCGAAAAATGTCGAAAATTGCCGAATATTACAGACGATTAATGATTACTCAACGAATATATATGCGAACAATGACGAACATTAACGACGACCTGACGTACATTGACGAACGAGATGAGGAAGACTGTCAAGAATTATAAGGGGAATTGATCGAAATTGTGCGAACATAGCTAAACATTGACGAACACATGGGTACTGTCGAACATTACTGAACAGTAACGAACATTCACGAATGTATAGACGAACCGTGACGAACATTCACGAAAATTGAAAAACATCGACGACAATGATGAATTATGTCGAACATTGACGAACATTGTAGCATTTCCACGAAAATCGAAGGAACATAGATGGATATTGACAAACAATTGATGAAAATTTATGAATATACAGACGAACAATGATAGGGATACTGACAAAATTTAACGTAAATTTACCAAAAATTTGTTAATTGAACAGAGATGCCTTATACTGTCGAGCATTAACGAAAGCTAGTCGATAATAGTCGAACAATCACGAGTACTGTCGGACATTTACGATAATTTAACGACAATAAACGAACATCGTCGAACGCTCTTGATGAAAATTAAAGAAAATAGACGACCAATGAGGAATTCCGAAAGGAATTAAATGAACTTAACTTAATTATTTTTTTAATCGGATGAACGTAACAAAGATTGACGAACTGATGAACATTTACGAATATAGACGAACAATGACGAATACTCTCGAACGTTAACGAAATCGCGACGATCATAGCCGAACATCGGCAAATACCGACGTAAATTAACGAACGCAGACGAATACTGGCGAACAATGACGAACATTGCCGAACGTTGTCGGACAATAACGAACAAATATATTATAAAATTTGTCGATAACAATTGATTAAAATTAACGGACACAAGCGAACGCTGAACAAAGTTATATAGATATAAAAAATTTATTAAATTAAATCCCAAAAATGAGCAAAAAATGAAGGATAATTCAGGAAGATGATGAATAAATACTGTTTTATTCATTATTTATTTATTCATCATCAAGTTTTACGAACAATAACAATAACCTGTTGAAACTATCGATGACAATGGACGCAATTAAAAAAATCAAAAATGATTTTGACTGAACTTCATCTCACACATATATATATATGTATTCGAGTAACAAAATAATTGAAATTTATCAATCGGAATGGATCGTTGTGTCTTCGATTATTATTTTCCTTTTCATTGTTTATTTTCGTTGGAATGCATTCGGTTCCCTCGTTATTAAAACTAATAGTTCATTATCTACTAAATGATCCATTAATTTTGGAAAACCCTATATACAAGAGTACAAAATAATTTTTTATAATTTCGTGCGCAGTTACGAAGATAACAATGTAATAAAAAATTCATTTTTCCTCACGTCAAATCGAGAAATATCGAGAAACTATAGCCGTCAAATAAATGTTTACCAATCAGGCGTTCGCAGAAAGTTGAAAATAAATAATCGCTCTTAGAAAATGTATTTTTGAGATGCGATAAAAAATGTTGAGATTTCATTTTTTTTTTTTTTTTCGTTTAGATTTCAACGTCAATGTCTGAGCAAAGAGTAATATTTAACTCTTATACATATTGGAGTGCAAAAAGTAAAAGTATAATAATCTGGCATTTTTTCATGCGAAAAGATTATTTCCCAGCAAGAATTAAAAAAATCTTTCCCTTCTTTTAGTTTTACTTTTTTAAGAACCAGTCTGGATGCAACCGGTTTGCGACGACGAGCGAAATCCGGTCGAATTAGCTACCCCATTTACCCTTTCGAATTAATATATGCGATCACCGGTGCGTTATATTGGTCCGTAAATAACAAATCTGACCATATCACCGAATCGGCTACCGAATATTTGCATTTACAAAAAATCTCGTTGCGGACGGGAATTACGGGCGAGTGCGTATATAATATATATATATATATATATATATATATATACATATATATAAAAATTTCATGATGCAGCAAAGTGACGATGACCACCCGAGACATATACTGTATTCTGCCAATGCTATATACATTGATAAATGCAAGATTGTAAGAAATAATTTGTTCCCGTCAGGTTATATTTAATAAATCGGATAAATCGGATCCTGATTTCGTTTAAAGTCTTTGTTTTCGACGATTTTTATATCGATGTTTTTGATTATACTGTTGTTTCATCTTAGGGCGTGTTTTCGGTTTATTGTGTATCATTTTAAAATGATTTTTGGTATATTTTGTCATCTGATTGAAATCCGACATATAAAAAATGCTGATATACATATATATCGATACAAGGGAAAAAAAATAAAAGTGTATAAAAAAAATTGTAAAACTTTGTTGTTTATTCGTGTGGCATAAAATAACGGGAATGAATAAGGATATTGAGCAACATTGATAACAAAGAGAAACGGCAAAAGATAAGTAAATGACAAAGTTATAACGAGACACAAAGAATATATACCGATAATACATGAATGACACTTGGCAATGAACTGAATGAATGATTTTTTTAAAGTAAATAAAGGTAGGAAAAAGCAGATAGCAATTGACGCATAATTGATAATGAAAGTTTAGATAAACGCGAATTGAAAGAAAGAAGCTGAGAACGAGAATAATGTCGGTATAAACGTCACTTTTAGAGCTCTCTAAATATCTCGGAGTACAAATTTTTATTATTCTTTTAACAGTGTGAACACTTTGCACTTTTAAGATCGATTCTTCTCTTTTTATATATTTAATAGATATCTAATAAAATTACTCCGATTTTCTGAAAAAAAAAAAAAAATAATTCACTCCAGAATAAGTGAATAAAGTGAATAAATTATGTAACAAATATATCAAAGTCACTTCTTACATAATTGTTTCATTAATGTTACATAATTGTTACATTAATGTTACATAATTGCTACATTGTGGTTAACTAGGATGCTATTTTCAATTTTGCTAATATAAATCGAAAGTGACATTACAATAGGGTTTTAAAAATGTGTAAAATAAAATTTATTTTTTATTTTTGTACGTATGTACTTCCATTTCAATATTTATATGCATACGCAAATGTCTTTATTACTTATATATATATATATATATATATATATATATATATATATATATATAAAGCACAAGAATGAAATTTCAATGAATATTTTTATAAGCCGTATTCGTGTTTGCTGAATGGATTCGCTTGTCCTTTTATTCCCTTAATTCTGGATATTGAAAGCAGAATATTGATTTTGTTTGCTATCTCCGAGGAAGTAAACGTTTTAAAAGAATAAAGCTGTGAATAATTTAATTTATTCAGTACTGCATATATTTCTTTGAATTTTATATATCTCCGATTCAATGCGGAACGTCACGATATTCTCTCCCACTTTATTGCTGCTGAAATGTTTCGTTACCGTTGACGTAAAATAAAGTTTTTCCAAGTAGATGTATATAAAATAAAATAAAATAAAATCATAGATTATTAAAATGAAGATTCCATCAGAGAACACACTGCAAATTGATTTGTTATCGTTCCAGAGATATTCCAGAAACTTTTTTACTAGTATAGAATTTAATTTCAAAGATATTTAACATACTGCACACACAGTAATGTTGCAAATAATTAATGACACATCGCAAAATTTCCTAAAAATTTTAAGACTTCTGAGAATTCTACCAAGATTTACCGAGAATTATTATGAACCTCAGATCATTCTAATAATTCTAAGAATTTCCAAATTCTTTTATTATCCCCAAAGAATTCGATGATTTCTGTAGGAGCTTCATCATTATCGAAGAATTTGACGATATGTAAGTTTCCGGAGGATGTTCTTTAAAAAGAATTTTTTGAAGAAATTCTACTATATGATGTACAGAAATTTTGGATATGACAGATAAGTCGCTATCATTTCTCAAAACTCGGCGAATTTTTACAGACTTTAAGAATTTCGGAGAATACCATATGATTTTCTAAGAATTCTAAGAATTTCCCAAGACTTCGGAGAATTCTAAGAATTTGTCGAAAATTTATAAGAGTATACCACGAATTCCAGACATTCTAATAATTCTTCGAACTTATTTAAAAAAAAAAATGTTTTACCTCTATTAATTCCATCGAATTCGATGAATTCTAGGATTTCTGTGATTATTGAAGAATACGACAATAGAAGATATTTAAGAACGTTGAAAAGAATTTCAACGGATTTCTTTGGATTTTAAGAATTTTAGAAAATTCCACGATTTTTTAAGCATTTCAGAGATGTCTATGAATCCTTAGATTTGTATTGTAAAAAATAAAAATTGATTGTCTCTGATAACTCGAAAGAATTTGATGGGTTCTAGGATCTCTGCGAATATCGAAGAATTCGATAATATAACATTTTTAGGAATGCCCCAAAAGAATTATTGAATGTAATTCTATACATACTATACAGTCATATTGGAAATAATCATCAATGCATCGCTATCGAGATTCGTAGAATTCAACGAATTGTTACCGATTTTAAGAATTTCCGAGAATTCAATGATGTTCTACGAATTCTAAGGATTTCTGAAAATTCGAAGATTTGTCGAGAATAATTCTAAGAATTTCCAAGAAATGTATTACTTTCAAAGAATTCGAGTAATTCTAGAAGTTCGGTGCAATCGAAAAATTCGACAATTCTAGATTTTTAAGAATGTCGAAAAGAATTTCAAAGTAATTCTACATACGTACTCTGTAGAGGAATTTTGGATGGCATAAATTTACCGAGATCTACTGAGAATTCCACGAATCTGATCATTCTAATAATTTTAAGAATTTCAAAATAATTCTAAAATACCTTTATTATTACCAAAAAAATTCGATGAATTTTAGAATTTTTGCGGGTATCGAAGAATAGGTGATTTCTACGAATAGAATTATTAAAAGATACTCTACATGTACTAAAATTTTGGATATCACCTTTTCGCAGAATTCAGCGAATTCTTATAGATTTTAAGAATTTCTGAGAGTTCTATGATTTTCCATAAGAATTGTAAGAATTCCTGAGAATTCTGAGACTTCAAGGTTTTATCTAGAATTACCGAGTATTCCATGAATCTCTGATCATCCTAATAATTCTACGAATTGTCAAAAGCATATATATTACGTAGAATTTCGTAAAATCCTAAAGATTCTCGGAATTAAGGGCGGGTTTCCAAGAATACACGAAAGATTTCTAAGAACACAAAAGACTTTTAAGGTGGTTCGAAAGTAGAGCAGTTACCGACCTAACCTCAAAACAGGAAAAGTATAAATTAATGAGGATTGAAACATTTTTTCAAAATTCGGGCTTTGGAATGGTGATTCTACATAACACATACAATCTTTAAAAAAAGATCACTGAAATGATTCACAATCAAACGAGAATTATCCGAAATAAATTATTTTTGGTGCTGGCAAGAGAAAATGATTTATTTCGGATAATTCTCGTTTAATTTTGAACCAATTTCATCGATATTTTTTTAAGGATTGTATATATTATGTAGAATCACCCTTCCAACGCCCAAATTTTGAAAAAAACGTTTCAATCCCATTTTATTCATACTTTTATGGTTGAAAAGCTCGGTCGATAACTGTTCTACTTTAGAACCACCTTAAGTACATTTTTTTAAGTTGGTAAACAATATATATTGTAATCATCGATTGATTCAATCAATTCTAGAGAAACAAAAATTTGAAAAAGAAATTCCACGAAATACTTGAAATTTCTGTAATAAAATACATATTTCTGGATGTATCCAAAAATTTCTCTCGTCGATACAAAATCAATGTCGATGGAAATCAATCCTTCAGAAACTCGAATAAATGATGTATAGATTGATTCATGAACAAACTGAAGCGACCCTAGAATGATCTAACGTACGTCGCGATCCTTCCGATTATTAGATTGGTTGAACGATCAATCCGTTAATTCCTCCAAGGTTTCTCTCTCCGTACGTACAGTCTGATGAAAAATTCGCTCTCTCCAATGATGCGGTTTTCGACCGGTGGAAATTCTCGGCGACCCTGGAGACCGTCTGGAGCTCCCGGCGGCAACAAAGGCCATCCGCCAACGACGCCGCCGCCGTCTCAGTTTCGCATAAGCCGCACGAGAAGGTCCTCGGCCTCTCGAACGGGGGATCGACTGAAAGACGGCGCGTATGAGATGGAAATACGGAAACGGAAACTAGTTCCGGCTAAGATCAATACCTATGTTGTGCAACGAGCGTCTGGCGGTGTGGAAGCGCGGCGCACCGTCGGTCGGTCGGTCGGTCGGTCGTCGCCTTCGTCGTCGACGTCGTTATCGTTATCGTCGTCGTCGTCTTCGTCGACGGTTTCGCGTGTGATGCCATATATATATATACATATAATGTAATACCCTACCTATACGTAAGTGCGTGAGTGCACGCGCGCGCAGGCGCACGAACACAGGCTCACCCGCGAGTCACACGCACGCACGAGCCTCGTGGGGGCAGGGGCCAAGGGGTAGGGGCGCAGGGCCAGGGGTTAGGGGGGGAGGGAATAGGGGCGCGCGTGTGCGCCGAGTTCAGCGCCGCGTCGCACGACCCGACCGGCTATTGCCTAGGTCAGTGCCGTTCTTGCACGCGGATTATTCCAAGTATTGTAACTAGCGCGTTCAACCGGATATTAAAATCATCCCGACCGGCCGCTTCTCGTTCCTCTCTCGATCTTTCCTTCGCCTTTCTTTCGTTCTGTCGGTCCATATGTGTATACTTATGTATTGTTTGTGTGTGCGTATGTGCGCGGCTTTTCAATCGCGCTCGTTTCACCAGATCCAGGTTTGAACTTGGACACTTGTCGCAGTGACTCTTGAACTCTGCACTCTGGGCAGCCGCGACGGAACCTTTTCATTGTGGCGGGTTCACCGGACGACTGGCCGTCGCGTGTGTCCACGGCCGTGGAGGCTACTGTATAGGTGCATCGTCTGCCAGCGCCGGTTTTCCCATTGTGGGTTGGCTTGACGACGAATCCCACGCTTTGTTCGAGACGTGAAAATCGCGAAAGTTCTATACCTGCAGAATCGATCGACGACGCTTATTTACGTGTGTATACGTGTATATACACGGGAGGACAGCCGTTTTCCCGTTGTGTTGTGATTGGTGGAAATTGAAAATGACTCGGGGTGGTGATCGGCGTATACGGCTTGGAATTATATGATGGGGATTGGCGAGGAGTGATAATTGGTCGAAACGTCATCATCGCCGGCATGTGACGCTATACGTGAGAATAGCAGTGAATGAACATCAAAGTTTATGAATCGAAGAGATCATGATGATGTAATTAATACGTTGATTCCCATTCGGAGCACTCGCTTCTCTTTTGAAACGATATACTTTTCTGTTATTATACACAGGGTGTTACACAGCTGTCTGATAATATTGAAGGGAAATTTATTAAGGATAAGAGTTTTAATGCCGAAATTTGATTCCATTCATATACCGTCTGATGATTGACGAACGATTAAAATCTGTCGATGAGCCAGCATTCTTTCGTGTTAAAAAGGAATACTAATGCGAAAAAAGCCTTTCTTAAATATATGGATGTTGGAGTATTTTGATGCGCCGAATTCATAGGGTCCCAGTCAACCATCACAGAAATTATGTCACAGTTAGGTAACTGTTACATCACAGAAATTTTGTTTACATCACAGTCAACCATCACAGAAATTATGTCACAGTTATAGGGGTAACTGTTTGATATTGTCGGTCATTATGTCGGAGTACACCAATTTTCATGGAAATTTTCATGGAAAGAAAGTTTGATTATATTTTACTAAAATTTAATGAATTCAAAGTGTTAAAGATCTTAAATTACGATTGAACATCGTTGTGGTCAATTTGGCCCCAGAGAGTGCCGGTAAGGGGATAAACAAGGAATATTTATTTTTGTAAAGTTGTCCAGTGAAGTTAGTGCGTAAAGTACTTTAGACGCCCGTTTTCAGTGCGTAAAGTCAACTTTTATGCACGTTGGAAGATAAAATGCGTAAAGTGAAAAAGTGGTGCGTAAAGTTGAAATGTTACTTTAAAATGTTACTTTAAAAATGTATATGCGTAACTTGTTTATTTCACGCATGACAACGCGGAATCCGAAAATGTTCACTTTAAGCACTAATACGAGGCATCTAAAGTAAAAAATAAAGCATAATCTTCATTCGCCCGAATACAAAAAAAAATAGGACACCTACTAACTCATAACTAATTACTATTAATTACTAATAACGTATGTAAAAGTATACTTTACACCCTTGTTAGGCAATATACTATTTAGTCATTTTAAAACGAAAGAAAATTGGTATTTTCGAGGTATTGAAAATGTTTCGGGACCAATACCTCGAAAATTAGTGCTCGGTGAAGAAAATGTCACGAGAATAAAATTGTATAGCTCTATATTAGGGCAATATATTTCTTCTTTTACATTTTTCGTGAAAATTTATATTTCTAGAATGTATACCAAAATCATTGAAAAACCTTCAATTTTCACATGTTTTTTTCGTGTTTTGACTCGTGAAGTTTAAATTTAAAAAAATTTACCCGACATTTTCCAAAAAAATTCATATATTTAAAGAACCCTGGTAAAAATTAATCGTAGCAGTTCGTTTTATTGTAAAGGCCCTATATATCGGAAAATCATTATAAAATCTGCACGAGAAAATCTCTCGATTCTGTCCAGATTTTATGTAGAAAATCTGGAAATTTGCTAGTGAACATTACTATAAATTATAGGTTAGATAAAATATGAATTCTGTCTCGTTTCTATGTCGATTTTGTCTAGACAATACTAGATATGATTATTTTTATAGCAAATTTTTATTTAGGTTAGAATAAAATATAGCTTTTCCTAGATGAAAACTAGACAGATTGTTAGATCTAAGTAGATTGTTATCATGGCCCCATATACATTAAGCGTCTACCTGCGGATATTGGGGATACATAGTTTTCCAGTCTAGAACCAGTAATTATTCTTGGAAATCTAGACAGAATCGATACAGCGCCACGATTAATTTCTGCTAGGGAAAAAACTTTTTTTTTTTAAATTAACGATATCCCTTTTTTACATAAAAAAATTAGGGTAGGACACGCGATTAACGAAATGGGTAATTAAACTTTAATAATAAAATCAATTGCACTATATATATGCTACTATTCAAATGGTAGATTCAACTATTTCGTTTTTTCCGTGTACTTCGAGTTTCGGTAAACAGCTTTATATATTATTATTGCTCGAAATCATGTGAAAAATCACCTGCAATATTATCCGTTATTTACGGGACACCCAGTATACATCACTGAATAAAATGTGCGATTAAATGTGACAGAAATAAACGGAGTTTTCACGTTGTTTTTCCATAATTCTAAGAAATATGAACAAAATATACAACGTGTAGAAAACAAGTTTTTCTATGACATTCTATATCAGACATTTTTATCAGACATGCTTTACGCGCAGTTTTTATAAAGTGAAAATAAAGAAATCATTATAAACCGCGTGTTTCGTTTAGACTTTACGGTCGATATCATTAAAAATGGCATATTTAAAATGGCGCCAGATAAACAGCAAATATAAAATGAACGTAACAAGGATACGAATTCGTCCGCATAATATATATATATATATATATATATATATATATGTGTGTGTGTGTACATGTATGTATATAATTCAAGTTTATATGATTATAGCAATTTATGCACATATAATTATTGAAAAATAATAATAATAATAATGGATGGCAATAATAAAATGTATTCATTGATTACTGGCTTTCATCAGAATTCCTGTAAGAATGTTATCGATTAAATAATATGTTTATAATTAATTTACATTCATTAAAATATTAAAATTCATAAAGTCCGGGTTTAATGTATGTGTTCATTTATTTTATTTTTTATTTGCTTTTATATCTTATAATAAAAATACTACCTTTTCTTTTGAAAAATTAAGGAGAATTCTGAGACTAGAACCCCAGTAGAAAATAAGACCAGTTAATGGCCATTTTTTCTGAGCTCCATTACTTTCAACATGGAGGCAAGAAAACTGGTATAATTTTCTACTAGGGAAATTCTTGTACAATCGTAAACTTTATTCTGAAGAGTACAAAGAACATTAGAACAACATTACTAGAATGTTTTTAACACCTTGCGCAATCTGGCAAATGTGCCGTTTTTGTATTCTCTTTTTTTTTCAATTTTCATGTGTTCAATTATTATTTCGTTTTTTTTTCTTTTTTTTTTTTTTAATTACATTATTGAACTCTTGAACTCTATGAATTTCTAAGAGTGAACTTACTTTTAGAAAGGAGAATTTTTCACTCTTTCTTGGCTTCCTTAAATTTTCACATCTTTTCAATGATGAATCGGAGAAATGTCAGTACACGATGAGTGAAATATCACCTTTAACAGTGAAAAAAATGTTTCCTCGTGGTTTTCCTGGTATAAAATGAAAAAAAAATTGGAATTTTCTGTCATATTTTTAGTAGTGGAAATTCAGCCACTCTTTAATAAAAACGAACGTTTCACTCGTTTAAGCGGGATGTTTCGTTCAAGACAAAGTATACATTCTCCGATTTAAATTTGGAATTTGTGAAAGATTAGCTTTTAAAATATAGTTATAAATAGGTCAATTTTCACTCCGAAACATTAAAAAAGAACGAATTTAAATTCTATTTATCGAAATATTATCGACTGGAAATCGAGCGACTTTTCGTATTGAGTGAGAATTTTTCACTCCTTTATTACTACTATTTCAATATTTACTATCGTCTACCTTCGTTTCTCTCTCTTTCCCTTGACTTGACTCTTTTCTATTATTCTATTCATTCTAAGAAAAATGAGACGTTCAAAAATAATTAAATCATAATAAATGGTATTAGAAATAAATTGGAAGTTTGAATTGTACAAAATTTATTTGCAATTGTATACCTTGATTAAATTAATCAATACGGAATTAATCAATTTGAAATTCATTTTAACATCTGTATGCATGAATCAATTTTTATACACACGAGTATATATAAAAATTATTTTTTGAAATATTTAACATTATCTATCTGATGAGAATTTGTAATATGTGAAACATTATTTTATTCAGTTAACACACTTTTATGCATTTAACTAACCACGTCGAATAAATTTTGTACCGATTTCTTTTTGAATTCTTTTTTAAATTTATTTGTTGCCGTTTCTGTGCGATGATGATCAAAAGTAAACAGAAATGTAAACTATTCCTGGAACCGCGAAAAGGGCAGAGCAAATAAGTCATTAAGAAGTATTCAATATGTGTTTGTAAAAGATTCCATTTAAATGGCATTTTCTAAAAGTGGTAATGAATTCTTAAGAATGAACGTTCTTCGAACATCTTTTGCTAGTTTTTAATTATTACTATTGACGAATACAAAAAGGGTTAAATTTTGTAGGGAATGTAAAGAATTATTTCCGCTGTATTATGTAATCACAAAACATTCTTGTGTGCTCTGTTCTCATTTTTATTCAGCGAAAACAAAGTAAAATAAATATTTAACAACGCGAGATTGTGCTTTGAAATTTTTTAAACTAAACATTTGAAATTAATTTGAAAGAAAATATTTTGCGATAATAATAGAACAATAACTTGGCTTGTGTGAAAACAACGATATTAAACTTTTTACGCGTTATATTAGAGAAAATGTTTTTCTAAAGTTATTGTCTTTACATTTGGCCAACAAAGTTAATCAAGACTGTTATTCCAGTAATTCCGTTATTAAACATTGTTACGGGCGCGATTGCCCAGTTCAAATATTGCATACGCGAAACTCGCACGTGGGATTGATCAGCTCCAAAGTTATACAATGTTGTACAGTTCCAAAGTGTACTGATATTCAATTGTTGAACTAACCGCGTCCCATTCGTATTTACCGATCGACTCAAATTGATATATCGCCTTCAATCATTTTCATTGGCAAATAATCTTTGAATGCTTGGTAAGGTAAATGTACCAATTCAGACTTGGTCCCTTTAATCCAAGTAATGTATTGGTAAATAATAGGGACGTGGTCAATAAAGTGGTAATAACAAAATTGGTACATATTTAATGTAAAAGATTTTTGTTTTGTGTTAAAATTAAAACAATTCTATTTATATTAAAACATAAATTAAAACATTCGTTTATTGGATTGTACACATTAGTTTTTTTGTATATTTTCAAGTAACAAATTTCATTTAACGATGTCATACAACATTTATAACAATCAGTGAAGTCATGAAATTATGCTAATGAAAATAATAAATTATGTTACTGATGGAAACAGTGAAATTTAGATTTAAGCAAAGTCGAATATTAAATCAATGGTAAATTAATTCAACAGACACCATCTAGATTTATAAATTTTAAAAGTAAATTTATAAAGTGCATCGTCGAAGCCGTACTACGCAAGAATCAGTTGTATTATTCGTGACTACGTCAGTTTAAAATGAACAAGTCGAGTTTAAAACCTCGCTTACATTTACATAAAACCTTGCCAGACCTTGAAAAAATTGCAGATACAGAGATAATTGAAATGACGCCGTTCTAGATTGACGGTTAGTGCAAATAGATAAATGAATTATTGATATCTACATAAAACAGCGCGTATGTACACGACAGTGAGAATAATGCACCAATGAAAATATTCCTTGGAATACAGTACTTAATATATGAGAATTGATGAAGGTTACAGTGAAGTTCAAGAGCCCCTGAAAAGAAAACAGCGCGAAGAAAAATTCTGTAGACAATCGTCATGAATAACAACGACCTGGGCCATTGTCAACACGTCTATACAAAAGTAAAGAATATAATATGTATTCACTATAGGTATTGTAACTTAATATGCAATAATGTATAACGTAATGCCGAGTCAAACAGACCGAAGTATGATTTATATGGCAGTATTTATATCTTTTTACATTTTTTTTTGCTTTCTTTTTTGAAGACCGAGTATAACAATGCATTCGAGTTCGCACTATACTTAAAAAATGTACAACACTTAAAACCTGTATTCAGCAGTGTCTCGGAATTTATGAATTCCAACAAAATGATTCGTTAAAGAAAATAATCTTGATCTTTATTTAATATTTAATTAATATTATTATTAATTTATTTACTATAGTATTTTTCAATGTCAATTTAATTTATTCACAGGTTGGATATTCTTAAACCCTTATTATGTTATCTTTAACCGAATCTTCGTGTAATACGAGTAAATATGTTGAATTTTTGAAAATTCAAAATGGCCGATCCAAAATGGCGGTTTAACATCTTTGTTTAGTAATTTCTTAATTTCCTAACGAAATTAAATTACTTTTTGACAAAAGAAAAGAAACCTATTGTTTTCAAATATATGTTGAGAAAAATTGTACATAAATTACGAAAAATACAAAAGAATCCGCCATGAAGAAAAAATTAACGGTGATTTTTTAATGTACATGTTAATTTATATTATTGTACCGGTATCAAAAAGTTTTTTTTTTTTTAATAAACGATGATTACACTGCCAACCGTTTGCATAGTATACAATCTACGCATGTAATAATTTCTGCAAAAAATTACACTCTGATGCAATTAATACAATAATTAGTAACTTAAAATAAGATCGACATTTTCATCTATTATTAAAAGATTTTAGTGTAAATATAGATATCAATAATTCATTTATCTATTTGAAGTCTCGTATTTTCAAAATTTTGATAATATGAAAATAAAATAAATTTCGTGTTTTGTTTTTGTCATATGAATTTTACATAATTCAATGCGTACACTTTAAATGGATTTATTCAAAATAAATTATTATAATAAAGTTGAATTTATTACATTTCAAAATAATGCGAACTTTGATTTTCGATCGAAATATGTACGATTTTCTTAGGAATAATGATTGTTCTCGTTATAATATTTAAATTCTCGAGCGGTTCATTGCCCTGGTGGTTTATACATTCGATTTTACGTCTACGATACAAACGAAATGTCAAGCCAGAGGTGATTAGTAGAATTCAAGCTAAGTAGAAGCCAAAGTACGCGTGACGCGAAATAATTATCTCTCAAGTAATTATTGAAATATTAATTAGAGTTTTCTGGGTTTAAAATCTACAAAATTTTTTCTGACCTGAAGTTATACCGCCTTAGGAATAATTATAATAATTGTAAAATTAAAAAGTTTTTCAAATCCCACCTGTTTTGAACTTGGGCGGGGAGTGAAAGACTCTAATTATCAATAAATATAAACTTTTATTTATGAGGTGGTGACGATATTTAAAAGTGATGCCGCAGCG